>CAVMKG010000739.1:0-31520 GCA_963682025.1 Cordilura impudica
TCCAAAAATTAAAAATTAAAAATTAAAAATTAAAAATTAAAAAGTAAAAATTAAAAAAATTAAAAATTAAAAATTAAAATTAAAAATTAAAAATTAAAAATTAAAAATTAAAAATTAAAAATTAAAAATTAAAAATTAAAAATTAAAAATTAAAAATTAAAATTAAAAATTAAAAATTAAAAATTAAAAATTAAAAATTAAAAATAAAAATTAAAAATTAAAAATTAAAAATTAAAAATTAAAAATTAAAAATTAAATAAAATTAAAAATTAAAAATTAAAAATTAAAAATTAAAAATTAAAAATTAAAAATTAAAATAAAAATTAAAAATTAAAAATTAAAAATTAAAAATTAAAAATTAAAAATTAAAAATTAAAAATTAAAAATTAAAAATTAAAAATTAAAAATTAAAAATTAAAAATTAAAATTAAAAATTAAAAATTAAAAATTAAAAATTAAAAATTAAAAATTAAAAATTAAAAATTAAAAATTAAAAATTAAAAATTAAAAATTAAAAATTAAAAATTAAAAATTAAAAATTAAAAATTAAAAATTAAAATTAAAAATTAAAAATTAAAAATTAAAAATTAAAAATTAAAAATTAAAAATTAAAAATTAAAAATTAAAAATTAAAAATTAAAAATTAAAAATTAAAAATTAAAAATTAAAAATTAATAAAATTAAAAATTAAAAATTAAAATTAAAAATTAAAAATTAAAAATTAAAAATTAAAAATTAAAAATTAAAAATTAAAAATTAAAAATTAAAAATTAAAAATTAAAAATTAAAAATTAAAAATTAAAAATTAAAAATTAAAAATTAAAAATTAAAAATTAAAAATTAAAAATTAAAAATTAAAAATTAAAAATTAAAAATTAAAAATTAAAAATTAAAAATTAAAAATTAAAAATTAAAAATTAAAAATTAAAAATTAAAAATTAAAAATTAAAAATTAAAAATTAAAAATTAAAAATTAAAAATTAAAAATTAAAAATTAAAAATTAAAAATTAAAAAATTAAAAATTAAAAATTAAAAATTAAAAATTAAAAATTAAAATTAAAAATTAAAAATTAAAAATTAAAAAATTAAAAATTAAAAATTAAAAATTAAAAATTAAAATTTAAAAATTAAAAATTAAAAATTAAAAATTAAAAATTAAAAATTAAAAATTAAAAATTAAAAATTAAAAATTAAAAATTAAAAATTAAAAATTAAAAATTAAAAATTAAAAATTAAAAATTAAAAATTAAAAATTAAAAATTAAAAATTAAAAATTAAAAATTAAAAATTAAAAATTAAAAGTTAAAAATTAAAAATTAAAAATTAGAAATTAAAAATTAAAAATTAATAATTAAAAATTAAAAATTAAATATTAAAAATAAAATATTAAAAATAAAAAATTAAAAATTAAAAATTAAAAATTAAAAATTAAAAATTAAAAATTAAAAATTAAAAATTAAAAATTAAAATTAAAAATTAAAAAATTAAAAATTAAAAATTAAAAGTTAAAAATTAAAAATTAAAAATTAAAAATTAAAAATTAAAAATTAAAAATTAAAAATTAAAAATTAAAAATTAAAAATTAAAAATTAAAAATTAAAAATTAAAAATTAAAAATTAAAAATTAAAAATTAAAAATTAAAAATTAAAAATTAAAAATTAAAAATTAAAAATTAAAAATTCAAAATTAAAAATTAAGAATTAAAAATTAAAAATTAAAAATTTAAAATTAAAAATTAAAAATTAAAAATTAAAAATTAAAAATTAAAAATTAAAAATTAAAAATTAAAAATTAAAAATTAAAAATTAAAAATTAAAAATTAAAAATTAAAAATTAAAAATTAAAAATTAAAAATTAAAAATTAAAAATTAAAAATTAAAAATTAAAAATTAAAAATTAAAAATTAAAAATTAAAAATTAAAAATTAAAAATTAAAAATTAAAAATTAAAAATTAAAAATTAAAAATTAAAAATTAAAAATTAAAAATTAAAAATTAAAAATTAAAAATTAAAAATTAAAAATTAAAAATTAAAAATTAAAAATTAAAAATTAAAAATTAAAAATTAAAAATTAAAAATTAAAAATTAAAAAATTAAAAATTAAAAATTAAAAATTAAAAATTAAAAATTAAAAATTAAAAATTAAAAATTAAAAATTAAAAATTAAAAATTAAAAATTAAAAATTAAAAATTAAAAATTAAAAATTAAAAATTAAAAATTAAAAATTAAAAATTAAAAATTAAAATTAAAAATTAAAAATTAAAAATTAAAAATTAAAAATTAAAATTTAAAAATTAAAAATTAAACATTAAAAATTAAAATTAAAAATTAAGAATTGAAAATTAAAAATTAAAAATTAAAAATTAAAAATTAAAAATTAAAAATTAAAAATTAAAAATTATAAATTAAAAAATAAAAATTAAAAATTAAAAACTAAAAATTAAAAATTACAAAATTACAAAATTACAAAATTACAAAATTAAAAATTAAAAATTAAAAATTAAAAATTAACAATTAAAAATTAAAAATAAAAAATTAAAAATTAAAAATTAAAAATTAAAATTAAAATTAAAAATTAAAAATTAAAAATTAAAAATTAAAAATTAAAAATTAAAAATTAAAAATTAAAAATTAAAAATTAAAAATTAAAAATTAAAAATTAAAAATTAAAAATTAAAAATTAAAAATTAAAAATTAAAAATTAAAAATTAAAAATTAAAAATTAAAAATTAAAAATTAAAAATTAAAAATTAAAAATTAAAAATTAAAAATTAAAAATTAAAAATTAAAAATTAAAAATTAAAAATTAAAAATTAAAAATTAAAAATTAAAAATTAAAAATTAAAAATTAAAAATTAAAAATTGAAAATTAAAAATTAAAAAATAAAAATTAAAAATTAAAAATTAAAAATAAAAATTAAAAATTAAAAATTAAAAATTAAAAATTAAAAATTAAAAATTAAAAATTAAAAATTAAAAATTAAAAATTAAAAATTAAAAATTAAAAATTGAAAATTAGAAATTAAAAATTAAAAATTAAAAATTAAAAATTAAAAATTAAAAATTAAAAATTAAAAATTAAAAATTAAAAATTAAAAATTAAAAAAATTAAAAATTAAAAATTAAAAATTAAAAATTAAAAATTAAAAATTAAAAATTAAAAATTAAAAATTAAAAATTAAAAATTAAAAATAAAAATTAAAAATTAAAAATTAAAAATTAAAAATTAAAAATTAAAAATTAAAAATTAAAAATTAAAAATCAAAAATCAAAAATTAAAAATTAAAAATTAAAAATTAAAAATTAAAAATTAAAAATTAAAAATTAAAAATTTAAAATTAAAAATTAAAAATTAAAAATTAAAAATTAAAAATTAAAAATTAAAAATTAAAAATTAAAAATTAAAAATTAAAAATTAAAAATTAAAAATTAAAAATTAAAAATTAAAAATTAAAAATTAAAAATTAAAAATTAAAAATTAAAAATTAAAAATTAAAAATTAAAAATTAAAAATTAAAAATTAAAAAATTAAAAATTAAAAATTAAAAATTAAAAATTAAAAATTAAAAATTAAAAATTAAAAATTAAAAATTAAAAATTAAAAAGCAAAAATTAAAAATTAAAAATTAAAAATTAAAAATTAAAAATTAAAAATTAAAAATTAAAAATTAAAAATTAAAAATTAAAAATTAAAAATTAAAAATTAAAAATTAAAAATTAAAAATTAATTAAAAATTAAAAATTAAAAATAAAAAATTAAAAATTAAAAATCAAAAATTAAAAATTAAAAATTAAAAATTAAAAATTAAAAATTTAAAATTAAAAATTAAAAATTAAAAATTAAAAATTAAAAATTAAAAATGAAAAATTAAAAATTAAAAATTAAAAATTAAAAATTAAAAATTAAAAATTAAAAATTAAAAATTAAAAATTAAAAATTAAAAATTAAATATTAAAAATTAAAAATTAAAAATTAAAAATTAAAAATTAAAAATTAAAAATTAAAAATTAAAAATTAAAAATTAAAAATTAAAAATTAAAAATTAAAAATTAAAAATTAAAAATTAAAAATTAAAAATTAAAAATTAAAAATTAAAAATTAAAAATTAAAAATTAAAAATTAAAAATTAAAAATTAAAAATTAAAAATTAAAAATTAAAAATTAAAAATTAAAAATTATAAATTAAAAATTAAAAATTAAAAATAAAAATAAAAATTAAAAATTAAAAATTAAAAATTAAAAATTAAAAATTAAAAATTAAAAATTAAAAATTAAAAATTAAAAATTAAAAATTAAAAATTAAAAATTAAAAATTAAAAATTAAAAATTAAAAATTAAAAATTAAAAATTAAAAATTGAAAATTAAAAATTAAAAATTAAAAATTAAAAATTAAAAATTAAAAATTAAAAATTAAAAATTAAAAATTAAAAATTAAAAATTCAAAATTAAAAATTACAAATTACAAATTAAAAATTTAAAAATTAAAAACTAAAAATTAAAAATTAAAAATTAAAAATTAAAAATTAAAAATTAAAAATTAAAAATTAAAAATTAAAAATTAAAAATTAAAAATTAAAAATTACAAATTAAAAATTAAAAATTAAAAATTAATAATTAAAAATTAAAAATTAAAAAATAAAAATTAAAAATTAAAAATTAAAAATTAAAAATTAAAAATTAAAAATTAAAAATTAAAAATTAAAAATTAAAAATTAAAAATTAAAAATTAAAAATTAAAAATTAAAAATTAAAAATTAAAAATTAAAAATTAAAAATTAAAAATTAAAAATTAAAAGTTAATAATTAAAAATTAAAAATTAAAAATTAAAAATTAAAAATTAAAAATTAAAAATTAAAAATTAAAAATTAAAAATTAAAAATTAAAAATTAAAAATTAAAAATTAAAAATTAAAAATTAAAAATTAAAAATTAAAAATTAAAAATTAAAAATTAAAAATTAAAAATTAAAAATTAAAAATTAAAAATTAAAAATTAAAAATTAAAAATTAAAAATTAAAAATTAAAAATTAAAAATTAAAAATTAAAAATTAAAAATTAAAAATTAAAAATTTAAAATTAAAAATTAAAAATTAAAAATTAAAAATTAAAAATTAAAAATTAAAAATTAAAAATTAAAAATTAAAAATTAAAAATTAAAAATTAAAAATTAAAAATTAAAAATTAAAAATTAAAAATTAAAAATTAAAAATTAAAAATTAAAAATTAAAAATTAAAAATTAAAAATTAAAAATTAAAAATTAAAAATTAAAAATTAAAAATTAAAAATTAAAAATTAAAAATTAAAAATTAAAAATTAAAAATTAAAAATTAAAAATTAAAAATTAAAAATTAAAAATTAAAAATTAAAAATTAAAAATTAAAAATTAAAAATTAAAAATTAAAAATTAAAAATTAAAAATTAAAAATTAAAAATTAAAAATTAAAAATTAAAAATTAAAAATTAAAAATTAAAAATTGAAAATTAAAAATTAAAAATTAAAAATTAAAAATTAAAAATTAAAAATTAAAAATTAAAAATTCATTACAAATTACAAATTAAAAATTTAAAAATTAAAAACTAAAAATTAAAAATTAAAAATTAAAAATTAAAAATTAAAATTAAAAATTAAAAATTAAAAATTAAAAATTACAAATTAAAAATTAAAAATTAAAAATTAATAATTAAAAATTAAAAATTAAAAAATAAAAATTAAAAATTAAAATTAAAAATTAAAAATTAAAAATTAAAAATTAAAAATTAAAAATTAAAAATTAAAAATTAAAAATTAAAAATTAAAAATTAAAAATTAAAAATTAAAAATTAAAAATTAAAAATTAAAAATTAAAAATTAAAAGTTAATAATTAAAAATTAAAAATTAAAAATTAAAAATTAAAAATTAAAAATTAAAAATTAAAAATTAAAAATTAAAAATTAAAAATTAAAAATTAAAAATTAAAAATTAAAAATTAAAAATTAAAAATTAAAAATTAAAATTAAAAATTAAAAATTTAAAAATTAAAAATTAAAAATTAAAAATTAAAAATTAAAAATTAAAAATTAAAAATTAAAAATTAAAAATTAAAAATTAAAAATTAAAAATTAAAAATTAAAAATTAAAAATTAAAAATTAAAAATTAAAAATTAATAATTAAAAATTAAAAATTAAAAATTAAAAATTAAAAATTAAAAATTAAAAATTTAAAATTAAAAATTAAAAATTAAAAATTAAAAATTAAAAATTAAAAATTAAAAATTAAAAATTAAAAATTAAAAATTAAAAATTAAAAATTAAAAATTAAAAATTAAAAATTAAAAATTAAAAATTAAAAATTAAAAATTAAAAATTAAAAAATTAAAAATTAAAAATTAAAAATTAAAAATTAAAAATTAAAAATTAAAAATTAAAAATTAAAAATTAAAAATTAAAAATTAAAAATTAAAAATTAAAAATCAAAAATTAGAAATTAAAAATTAAAAATTAAAAATTAAAAATTAAAAATTTAAAATTAAAAATTAAAAATTAAAAATTAAAAATTAAAAAATTAAAAATTAAAAATTAAAAATTAAAAATTAAAAATTAAAAATTAAAAATTAAAAATTAAAAATTAAAAATTAAAAATTAAAATTAAAAATTAAAAATTAAAAATTAAAAATTAAAAATTAAAAATTTAAAAATTAAAAATTAAAAATTAAAAATTAAAAATTAAAAATTAAAAATTAAAAATTAAAAATTAAAAATTAAAAAATTAAAAATTAAAAATTAAAAATTAAAAATTAAAAATTAAAAATTAAAAATTATAAAAAAAATTAAAAATTAAAAATTAAATATTAAAAATTAAAAATTAAAAATTAAAAATTAAAAATTAAAAATTAAAAATTAAAAATTAAAAATTAAAAATTAAATATTAAAAATTAAAAATTAAATATTAAAAATTAATAATTAAAAATTAAAAATTAAAAATTAAAAATTAAAAATTAAAAATTAAAAATTAAAAATTAAAAATTAAAAATTAAAAACTAAAAATTAAAAATTAAGAATTAAAAATTAAAAATTAAAAATTAAAAATTAAAAATTAAAAATTAGAAATTAAAAATTAAAAATTAAAAAATTAAAAATTAAAAATAAAAAATAAAAAATTAAATATTAAAAATTAAAAATTAGAAATTAGAAATTAAAAATTAAAAATTAAAAATTAAAAATTAAACATTAAAAATTAAAATTAAAAATTAAAAATTAAAAATTAAAAATTAAAAATTAAAAATTAAAAATTAAAAATTAAAAATTAAAAATTAAAAATTAAAAATTAAAAATTAAAAATTAAAAATTAAAAATTAAAAATTAAAAATTAAAAATTAAAAATTAAAAATTAAAAATTAAAAATTAAAAATTAAAAATTAAAAATTAAAAATTAAAAATTAAAAATTAAAAATTAAAAATTAAAAATTAAAAATTAAAAATTAAAAAATTAAAAATTAAAAATTAAAAATTAAAAATTAAAAATTAAAAATTAAAAATTAAAAATTAAAAATTAAAAATTAAAAATTAAAAATTAAAAATTAAAAATTAAAAATTAATAAAAAAAATTAAAAATTAAAATTAAAAATTAAAAATTAAAAATTAAAAATTAAAAATTAAAAATTAAAAATTAAAAATTAAAAATTAAATATTAAAAATTAAAAATTAAATATTAAAAATTAATAATTAAAAATTAAAAATTAAAAATTAAAAATTAAAAATTAAACATTAAAAATTAAAAATTAAACATTAAAAATTAAAAATTAAAAATTAAAAATAAAAATTAAAAAACTAAAAATTAAAAATTAAGAATTAAAAATTAAAAATTAAAAATTAAAAATTAAAAATTAAAAATTAAAAATTAAAAATTAAAAATTCAAAATTAAAAATAAAAAATAAAAAATTAAATATTAAAAATTAAAAATTAGAAATTAGAAATTAAAAATTAAAAATTAAAAATTAAAAATTAAAAATTAAAAATTAAAAATTAAAAATTAAAAATTAAAAATTTAAAATTAAAAATTAAAAATTAAATATTAAAAATTAAAAACTAAAAATTAAAAATTCAAATTTAAAATTAAAAATTAAAAATTAAAAATTAAAAATTAAAAATTAAAAATTAAAAATCAAAAAGGTTTTTTTTTTAATCAAAAAGGTTTTTTTTTTTAATTAAAAAGGTTTTTTTTTTAATCAAAAAGGTTTTTTTATAATCAAAAAGGTTTTTTTTTTTAACAAAAAGGTTTTTTTTTTAATCAAAAAGGTTTTTTTTTTAATCAAAAAGGTTTTTTTTTAATCAAAAGGTTTTTTTTTTAAATTTTTCCCCCACAATTAATAATTTGAAATGTAAATATTAAAACTAAAATTTAATTACTAAGTAGAAAAGGAACATAGTCCCTAAACTCTTAAAATATATAATCAACTGTAAATACAAATAAATGTTATATACTAAATAAAATGAAAAAAAAAAAAAAAAAAAAATTAAAAATTAAACATTAAAAATTAAAAATTAAAAATTAAAAATTAAAAATTAAAAATTAAGAATTCAAAATTAAAAATTAAAAATTAAAAATTAAAAATTAAAAATTAAAAATTAAAAAATAAAAATTAAAAATTAAAAATTAGGAATTAAAAATTAAAAATTAAAAATTAAAAATTAAAAATTAAAAATTAAAAATTAAAAATTAAAATAAAAATTAAAAATTAAAAATTAAAAATTAAAAATTAAAAATTAAAAATTAAAAATTAAAAATTAAAAATTAAAAATTAAAAATTAAAAATTAAAAATTAAAAATTAAAAATTAAAAATTAAAAATTAAAAATTAAAAATTAAAAATTAAAAATTAAAAATTAAAAATTAAAAATTAAAAATTAAAAATTAAAAATTAAAAATTAAAAATTAAAAATTAAAAATTAAAAATTAAAAATTAAAAATTAAAAATTAAAAATTAAAAATTAAAAATTAAAAATTAAAAATTAAAAATTAAAAATTAAAAATTAAAATTAAAAATTAAAAATTAAAAATTAAAAATAAAAATTAAAAATTAAAAATTAAAAATTAAAAATTAAAAATTAAAAATTAAAAATTAAAAATTAAAAATTAAAAATTAAAAATTAAAAATTAAAAATTAAAAATTAAAAATTAAAAATTAAAAATTAAAAATTAAAAATTAAAAATTAAAAATTAAAAATTAAAAATTAAAAATTAAAAATTAAAAATTAAAAATTAAAAATTAAAAATTAAAACTTAAAAATTAAAAATTAAAAATTAAAAATTAAAAATTAAAAATTAAAAATTAAAAATTAAAAATTAAAAATTAAAAATTAAAAATTAAAAATTAAAAATTAAAAATTAAAAATTAAAAATTAAAAATTAAAAATTAAAAATTAAAAATTAAAAATTAAAAATTAAAAATTAAAAATTAAAAATTAAAAATTAAAAATTAAAAATTAAAAATTAAAAATTAAAAATTAAAAATTAAAAATTAAAAATTAAAAATTAAAAATTAAAAATTAAAAATTAAAAATTAAAAATTAAAAATTAAAAATTAAAAATTAAAAATTAAAAATTAAAAATTAAAAATTAAAAATTAAAAATTAAAAATTAAAAATTAAAAATTAAAAATTAAAAATTAAAAATTAAAAATTAAAAATTAAAAATTAAAAATTAAAAATTAAAAATTAAAAATTAAAAATTAAAAATTAAAAATTAAGAATTAAAAATTAAAGTTTAAGAATTAAAAATTAAAAATTTAAAATTAAAAATTAAAAATTAAAAATTAAAAACTAAAAATTAAAAATTAAAAATTAAAAATTAAAAATTAAAAATTTAAAACTAAAAATTAAAAATTATAAATTAAAAATTATAAATTAAAAATTAAAAATTAATAATTAAAAATTAAAAATTAAAAATTAAAAACTAAAAATTAAAAATTAAAAATAAAAAATTAAAAATTAAAAATTAAAAATTAAAAATTAAAAATTAAAAATTAAAAATTAAAAATTAAAAATTAAAAATTAAAAATTAAAAATTAAAAATTAAAAATTAAAAATTAAAAATTAAAAATTAAAAATTAAAAATTAAAAATTAAAAATTAAAAATTAAAAATTAAAAATTAAAAATTAAAAATTAAAAATTAAAAATTAAAAATTAAAAATTAAAAATTAAAAATTAAAAATTAAAAATTAAAAATTAAAAATTAAAAATTAAAAATTAAAAATTAAAAATTAAAAATTAAAAATTAAAAATTAAAAATTAAAAATTAAAAATTAAAAATTAAAAATTAAAAATTAAAAATTAAAAATTAAAAATTAAAAATTAAAAATAAAAATTAAAAATTAAAAATTAAAAATTAAAAATTAAAAATTAAAAATTAAAAATTAAAAATTAAAAATTAAAAATTAAAAATTAAAAATTAAAAATTAAAAATTAAAAATTAAAAATTAAAAATTAAAAATTAAAAATTAAAAATTAAAAATTAAAAATTAAAAATTAAAAATTAAAAATTAAAAATTAAAAATTAAAAATTAAAAATTAAAAATTAAAAATTAAAAATTAAAAATTAAAAATTAAAAATTAAAAATTAAAAATAAAAAATTAAAAATTAAAAATTAAAAATTAAAAATTAAAAATTAAAAATTAAAAATTAAAAATTAAAAATTAAAAATTAAAAATTAAAAATTAAAAATTAAAAAATTAAAAATTAAAAATTAAAAATTAAAAATTAAAAATTAAAAATTAAAAATAAAAATTAAAAATTAAAAATTAAAAATTAAAAATTAAAAATTAAAAATTAAAAATTAAAAATTAAAAATTAAAAATTAAAAATTAAAAATTAAAAATTAAAAATTAAAAATTAAAAACTAAAAATTAAAATTTAAAAATTAAAAATTAAAAACTTAAACTAAAAATTTAAAATTAAAAATTTAAAATTAAGATTTAAAAATTAAAGTTAAGAATTAAAAATTAAAATTTAAAATTTAAAATTTAAAATTTAAAATTTAAAATTTAAAAATTAAAAATTAAAAATTAAAAATTAAAAACTAAAAATTAAAAATTGAAAATTAAAAATTAAAAATTTAAAACTAAAAATTAAAAATTATAAATTAAAAATTATAAACTAAAAATTAAAAATTAATAATTAAAAATTAAAAATTAAAAACTAAAAATTAAAAATTAAAAATAAAAAATTAAAAATTAAAAATTAAAAATTAAAAATTAAAAATTATAAATTAAAAATTAAAAATTAAAAATTAAAAATTAAAAATTAAAAATTAAAAATTAAAAATTAAAAATTAAAAATTAAAAATTAAAAATTAAAAATTAAAAATTAAAAATTAAAAATTAAAAATTAAAAATTAAAAATTAAAAATTAAAAATTAAAAATTAAAAATTAAAAATTAAAAATTAAAAATTAAAAATTAAAAATTAAAAATTAAAAATTAAAAATTAAAAATTAAAAATTAAAAATTAAAAATTAAAAATTAAAAATTAAAAATTAAAAATTAAAAATTAAAAATTAAAAATTAAAAATTAAAAATTAAAAATTAAAAATTAAAAATTAAAAATTAAAAATTAAAAATTAAAAATTAAAAATTAAAAATTAAAAATTAAAAATTAAAAATTAAAAATTAAAAATTAAAAATTAAAAATTAAAAATTAAAAATTAAAAATTAAAAATTAAAAATTAAAAATTAAAGATTAAAAATTAAAAATTAAAAATTAAAAATTAAAAATTAAAAATTAAAAATTAAAAATTAAAAATTAAAAATTAAAAATTAAAAATTAAAAATTAAAAATTAAAAATTAAAAATTAAAAATTAAAAATTAAAAATTAAAAATTAAAAATTAAAAATTAAAAATTAAAAATTAAAAATTAAAAATCAAAAATTAAAAATTAAAAATTAAAAATTAAAAATTAAAAATTAAAAATTAAAAATTAAAAATTAAAAATTAAAAATTAAAAATTAAAAATTAAAAATTAAAAATTAAAAATTAAAAATTAAAAATTAAAAATTAAAAATTAAAAATTAAAAATTAAAAATTAAAAATTAAAAATTAAAAATTAAAAATTAAAAATTAAAAATTAAAAATTAAAAATTAAAAACTAAATATTAAAATTTAAAAATTAAAAATTAAAAACTTAAACTTAAAAATTTAAATTAAAAATTAAAAATTAAAAATTAAAAATTAAAAATTAAAAATTAAAAATTAAAAATTAAAAATTAAAAATTAAAAATTAAAAATTAAAAATTAAAAATTAAAAATTAAAAATTAAAAATTAAAAATTAAGAATTAAAAATTAAAGTTAAGAATTAAAAATTAAAAATTAAAAATTAAAAATTTAAAATTAAAAATTAAAAATTAAAAATTAAAAATTAAAAACTAAAAATTAAAAATTAAAAATTAAAAATTAAAAATTAAAAATTAAAAATTTAAAACTAAAAATTAAAAATTATAAATTAAAAATTATAAATTAAAAATTAAAAATTAATAATTAAAAATTAAAAATTAAAAATTAAAAATTAAAAATTAAAAATTAAAAATAAAAAATTAAAAATTAAAAATTAAAAATTAAAAATTAAAAATTAAAAATTAAAAATTAAAAATTAAAAATTAAAAATTAAAAATTAAAAATTAAAAATTAAAAATTAAAAATTAAAAATTAAAAATTAAAAATTAAAAATTAAAAATTAAAAATTAAAAATTAAAAATTAAAAATTAAAAATTAAAAATTAAAAATTAAAAATTAAAAATTAAAAATTAAAAATTAAAAATTAAAAATTAAAAATTAAAAATTAAAAATTAAAAATTAAAAATTAAAAATTAAAAATTAAAAATTAAAAATTAAAAATTAAAAATTAAAAATTAAAAATTAAAAATTAAAAATTAAAAATTAAAAATTAAAAATTAAAAATTAAAAATTAAAAATTAAAAATTAAAAATTAAAAATTAAAAATTAAAAATTAAAAATTAAAAATTAAAAATTAAAAATTAAAAATTAAAAATTAAAAATTAAAAATTAAAAATTAAAAATTAAAAATTAAAAATTAAAAATTAAAAATTAAAAATTAAAAATTAAAAATTAAAAATTAAAAATTAAAAATTAAAAATTAAAAATTAAAAATTAAAAATTAAAAATTAAAAATTAAAAATTAAAAATTAAAAATTAAAAATTAAAAATTAAAAATTAAAAATTAAAAATTAAAAATTAAAAATTAAAAATTAAAAATAAAAATTAAAAATTAAAAATTAAAAATTAAAAATTAAAAATTAAAAATTAAAAATTAAAAATTAAAAATTAAAAATTAAAAATTAAAAATTAAAAATTAAAAATTAAAAATTAAAAATTAAAAATTAAAAATTAAAAATTAAAAATTAAAAATTAAAAATTAAAAATTAAAAATTAAAAATTAAAAATTAAAAATTAAAAATTAAAAATTAAAAATTAAAAATTAAAAATTAAAAATTAAAAATTAAAAATTAAAAATTAAAAATTAAAAATTAAAAATTAAAAATTAAAAATTAAAAATTAAAAATTAAAAATTAAAAATTAAAAATTAAAAATTAAAAATTAAAAATTAAAAATTAAAAATTAAAAATTAAAAATTAAAAATTAAAAATTAAAAATTAAAAATTAAAAATTAAAAATTAAAAATTAAAAATTAAAAATTAAAAATTAAAAATTAAAAATTAAAAATTAAAAATTAAAAATTAAAAATTAAAAATTAAAAATTAAAAATTAAAAATTAAAAATTAAAAATTAAAAATTAAAAATTAAAAATTAAAAATTAAAAATTAAAAATTAAAAATTAAAAATTAAAAATTAAAAATTAAAAATTAAAAATTAAAAATTAAAAATTAAAAATTAAAAATTAAAAATTAAAAATTAAAAATTAAAAATTAAAAATTAAAAATTAAAAATTAAAAATTAAAAATTAAAAATTAAAAATTAAAAATTAAAAATTAAAAATTAAAAATTAAAAATTAAAAATTAAAAATTAAAAATTAAAAATTAAAAATTAAAAATTAAAAATTAAAAATTAAAAATTAAAAATTAAAAATTAAAAATTAAAAATTAAAAATTAAAAATTAAAAATTAAAAATTAAAAATTAAAAATTAAAAATTAAAAATTAAAAATTAAAAATTAAAAATTAAAAATTAAAAATTAAAAATTAAAAATTAAAAATTAAAAATTAAAAATTAAAAATTAAAAATTAAAAATTAAAAATTAAAAATTAAAAATTAAAAATTAAAAATTAAAAATTAAAAATTAAAAATTAAAAATTAAAAATTAAAAATTAAAAATTAAAAATTAAAAATTAAAAATTTAAAAATTTAAAATTAAAAATTAAAAATTAAAAATTAAAAATTAAAAATTAATAATTAAAAATTAAAAATTAAAAATTAAAAATTAAAAATTAAAAATTAAAAATTAAAAATTAAAAATTAAAAATTAAAAATTAAAAATTAAAAATTAAAAATTAAAAATTAAAAATTAAAAATTAAAAATTAAAAATTAAAAATTAAAAATTAAAAATTAAAAATTAAAAATTAAAAATTAAAAATTAAAAATTAAAAATTAAAAATTAAAAATTAAAAATTAAAAATTAAAAATTAAAAATTAAAAATTAAAAATTAAAAATTAAAAATTAAAAATTAAAAATTAAAAATTAAAAATTAAAAATTAAAAATTAAAAATTAAAAATTAAAAATTAAAAATTAAAAATTAAAAATTAAAAATTAAAAATTAAAAATTAAAAATTAAAAATTAAAAATTAAAAATTAAAAATTAAAAATTAAAAATTAAAAATTAAAAATTAAAAATTAAAAATTAAAAATTAAAAATTAAAAATTAAAAATTAAAAATTAAAAATTAAAAATTAAAAATTAAAAATTAAAAATTAAAAATTAAAAATTAAAAATTAAAAATTAAAAATTAAAAATTAAAAATTAAAAATTAAAAACTAAAAATTAAAAATTAAAAACTAAAAATTAAAAATTTAAAATTAAAAATTAAAAAGTAAGAATTAAAAATTAAAAATTAAAAATTAAAAATTAGAAATTAAAAATTAAAAATTAAAAATTAAAAATTAAAAATTAAAAATTAAAAATTAAAAATTAAAAATTAAAAATTAGAAATTAAAAATTAAAAATTAAAAATTAAAAATTAAAAATTAAAAATTAAAAATTAAAAATAAAAAATTAAAAATTAAAAATCAAAAATTAAAAATTAAAAATTAAAAATTAAAAATTAAAAATAAAAAACTAAAAATTAAAAATTAAAAATTAAAAATTAAAAATTAAAAATTAAAAATTAAAAATTAAAAATAAAAAATAAAAAATTAAAAATTAAAAATTAAAAACTAAAAATTAAAAATTAAAAACTTAAACTAAAAATTAAAAATTAAAAATTAAAAATTAAAAATTAAAAATTAAAAATTAAAAATTAAAAATTAAAAATTAAAAATTAAAAATTAAAAATTAAAAATTAAAAATTAAAAATTAAAAATTAAAAATTAAAAATTAAAAATTAAAAATTAAAAATTTAAAATTAAAAATTAAAAATTAAAAATTAAAAATTAAAAATTAAAAATTAAAAATTAAAAATTAAAAATTAAAAATTAAAAATTAAAAATTAAAAATTAAAAATTAAAAATTAAAAATTAAAAATTAAAAATTAAAAATTAAAAATTAAAAATTAAAAATTAAAAATTAAAAATTAAAAATTAAAAATTAAAAATTAAAAATTAAAAATTAAAAATTAAAAATTAAAAATTAAAAATTAAAAATTAAAAATTAAAAATTAAAAATTAAAAATTAAAAATTAAAAATTAAAAATTAAAAATTAAAAATTAAAAATTAAAAATTAAAAATTAAAAATTAAAAATTAAAAATTAAAAATTAAAAATTAAAAATTAAAAATTAAAAATTAAAAATTAAAAATTAAAAATTAAAAATTAAAAATTAAAAATTAAAAATTAAAAATTAAAAATTAAAAATTAAAAATTAAAAATTAAAAATTAAAAATTAAAAATTAAAAATTAAAAATTAAAAATTAAAAAGTAAAAATTAAAAATTAAAAATTAAAAATTAAAAATTAAAAATTAAAAATTAAAAATTAAAAATTAAAAACTAAAAACTAAAAATTAAAATTTAAAAATTAAAAATTAAAAACTTAAACTAAAAATTTAAAATTAAAAATTAAAAATTAAAAATTAAAAATTAAAAATTAAAAATTAAAAATTAAAAATTAAAAATTAAAAATTAAGAATTAAAAATTAAAGTTAAGAATTAAAAATTAAAAATTAAAATTTTAAATTTAAAAATTAAAAATTAAAAATTAAAAATAAAAAACTAAAAATTAAAAATTAAAAATTAAAAATTAAAAATTAAAAATTAAAAATTTAAAACTAAAAATTAAAAATTATAAATTATAAATTAAAAATTAATAATTAAAAATTAAAAACTAAAAATTAAAAATTAAAAATAAAAAATTAAAAATTAAAAATTAAAAATTAAAAATTAAAAATTAAAAGTTAAAAATTAAAAATTAAAAATTAAAAATTAAAAATTATAAATTATAAATTAAAAATTAAAAATTAAAAATTAAAAATTGAAAATTAAAAATTAAAAATTAAAAATTTAAAATTAAAAATTAAAAATTAAAAATTAAAAATTAAAAATTAAAAATTAAAAATTAAAAATTAAAAATTAAAAATTAAAAATTAAAAATTAAAAATTAAAAATTAAAAATTAAAAATTAAAAATTAAAAATTAAAAATTAAAAATTAAAAATTAAAAATTAAAAATTAAAAATTAAAAATTAAAAATTAAAAATTAAAAATTAAAAATTAATTAAAAATTAAAAATTAAAAATTAAAAACTAAAAATTAAAATTTAAAATTTAAAAATTAAAAACTTAAACTAAAAATTAAAAATTAAAAATTAAAAATTAAAAATTAAAATTTAAAAATTAAAAATTAAAAATTAAAAATTTAAAAATTAAAAATTAAAATTAAAAATTAAAAATTAAAAATTAAAAATTAAAAATTAAAAATAAAAATTAAAAATTAAAAATTAAAAATTAAAAATTAAAAATTAAAAATTAAAAATTAAAATTAAAAATTAAAAATTAAAAATTAAAAATTAAAAATTAAAAATTAAAAATTAAAATTAAAAATTAAAAATTAAAAATTAAAAATTAAAAATTAAAAATTAAAAATTAAAAATTAAAAATTAAAAATTAAAAATTAAAAATTAAAAATTAAAAATTAAAAATTAAAAATTAAAAATTAAATAATTAAAAATTAAAAATTAAAAATTAATTAAAAATTAAAAATTAAAAACTAAAAATTAAAATTTAAAATTTAAAAATTAAAAACTTAAACTAAAAATTAAAAATTAAAAATTAAAAATTAAAAATTAAAATTTAAAAATTAAAAATTAAAAATTAAAAATTAAAAATTAAAAATTAAAAATTAAAAATTAAAAATTAAAAATTAAAAATTAAAAATTAAAAATTAAAAATTAAAAATTAAAAACTAAAAATTAAAAATTAAAAACTAAAAATTAAAAATTTAAAATTAAAAATTAAAAAGTAAGAATTAAAAATTAAAAATTAAAAATTAAAAATTAGAAATTAAAAATTAAAAATTAAAAATTAAAAATTAAAAATTAAAAATTAAAAATTAAAAATAAAAAATAAAAAATTAAAAATTAAAAATTAAAAATTAGAAATTAAAAATTAAAAATTAAAAATTAAAAATTAAAAATTAAAAATTAAAAATAAAAAATTAAAAATTAAAAATCAAAAATTAAAAATTAAAAATTAAAAATTAAAAATTAAAAATTAAAAATAAAAAACTAAAAATTAAAAATTAAAAATTAAAAATTAAAAATTAAAAATTAAAAATTAAAAATTAAAAATTAAAAATTAAAAATTAAAAATAAAAAATAAAAAATAAAAAATTAAAAATTAAAAATTAAAAACTAAAAATTAAAATTTAAAAATTAAAAATTAAAAACTTAAACTAAAAATTAAAAATTAAAAATTAAAAATTAAAAATTAAAAATTAAAAATTAAAAATTAAAAATTAAAAATTAAAAATTAAAAATTAAAAATTAAAAATTAAAAATTAAAAATTAAAAATTAAAAATTAAAAATTAAAAATAAAAATTAAAAATTAAAAATTAAAAATTAAAAATTAAAAATTAAAAATTAAAAATTAAAAATTAAAATTAAAAATTAAAAATTAAAATTAAAAATTAAAAATTAAAAATTAAAAATTAAAATTTAAAAATTAAAAATTAAAAATTAAAAATTAAAAATTAAAAATTTTAAATTAAAAATTAAAAATTAAAAATTAAAAATTAAAAATTAAAAATTAAAAATTAAAAATTAAAAATTAAAAATTAAAAATTAAAAATTAAAAATTAAAAATTAAAAATTAAAAATTAAAAATTAAAAATTAAAAATTAAAAATTAAAAATTAAAAATTAAAAATTAAAAATTAAAAATTAAAAATTAAAAATTAAAAATTAAAAATTAAAAATTAAAAATTAAAAATTAAAAATTAAAAATTAAAAATTAAAAATTAAAAATTAAAAATTAAAAATTAAAAATTAAAAATTAAAAATTAAAAATTAAAAATTAAAAATTAAAAATTAAAAAGTAAAAATTAAAAATTAAAAATTAAAAATTAAAAATTAAAAATTAAAAATTAAAAATTAAAAACTAAAAACTAAAAATTAAAATTTAAAAATTAAAAATTAAAAACTTAAACTAAAAATTTAAAATTAAAAATTAAAAATTAAAAATTAAAAATTAAAAATTAAAAATTAAAAATTAAAAATTAAGAATTAAAAATTAAAGTTAAGAATTAAAAATTAAAAATTAAAATTTAAAATTTAAAAATTAAAAATTAAAAATTAAAAATAAAAAACTAAAAATTAAAAATTAAAAATTAAAAATTAAAAATTTAAAACTAAAAATTAAAAATTATAAATTATAAATTAAAAATTAAAAATTAATAATTAAAAATTAAAAACTAAAAATTAAAAATTAAAAATAAAAAATTAAAAATTAAAAATTAAAAATTAAAAATTAAAAATTAAAAATTAAAAGTTAAAAATTAAAAATTAAAAATTAAAAATTAAAAATTATAAATTATAAATTAAAAATTAAAAATTAAAAATTGAAAATTAAAAATTAAAAATTAAAAATTTAAAATTAAAAATTAAAAATTAAAAATTAAAAATTAAAAATTAAAAATTAAAAATTAAAAATTAAAAATTAAAAATTAAAAATTAAAAATTAAAAATTAAAAATTAAAAATTAAAAATTAAAAATTAAAAATTAAAAATTAAAAATTAAAAATTAAAAATTAAAAATTAAAAATTAAAAATTAAAAATTAATTAAAAATTAAAAATTAAAAACTAAAAATTAAAATTTAAAATTTAAAAATTAAAAACTTAAACTAAAAATTAAAAATTAAAAATTAAAAATTAAAAATTAAAATTTAAAAATTAAAAATTAAAAATTAAAATTTAAAAATTAAAAATTAAAAATTAAAAATTAAAAATTAAAAATTAAAAATTAAAAATTAAATATTAAAAATTAAAAATTAAAAATTAAAAATTAAAAATTAAAAATTAAAAATTAAAAATTAAAAATTAAAAATTAAAAATTAAAAATTAAAAATTAAAAATTAAAAATTAAAAATTAAAAATTAAAAATTAAAAATTAAAAATTAAAAATTAAAAATTAAAAATTAAAAATTAAAAATTAAAAATTAAAAATTAAAAATTAAAAATTAAAAATTAAAAATTAAAAATTAAAAATTAAAAATTAAAAATTAAAAATTAAAAATTAAAAATTAAAAATTAAAAATTAAAAATTAAAAATTAAAAATTAAAAATTAAAAATTAAAAATTAAAAATTAAAAATTAAAAATTAAAAATTAAAAATTAAAAATTAAAAATTAAAAATTAAAAATTAAAAATTAAAAATTAAAAATTAAAAATTAAAAATTAAAAATTAAAAATTAAAAATTAAAAAGTAAAAATTAAAAATTAAAAATTAAAAATTAAAAATTAAAAATTAAAAATTAAAAATTAAAAACTAAAAATTAAAAATTAAAAATTAAAAATTAAAAATTAAAAATTAAAAATTAAAAATTAAAAAATAAAAATTTAAAAATTAAAAATAAAAAACTTAAACTAAAAATTTAAAATTAAAAATTAAAAATTAAGAATTAAAAATTAAAGTTAAGAATTAAAAATTAAAAATTAAAATTTAAAATTTAAAAATTAAAAATTAAAAATTAAAAATTAAAAATTAAAAATTAAAAATTAAAATTTAAAATTTAAAAATTAAAAATTAAAAATTAAAAATTAAAAATTAAAAATTAAAAATTAAAAATTAAAAATTAAAAATTAAAAATTAAAAATTAAAAATTAAAAATTAAAAATTAAAAATTAAAAATTAAAAATTAAAAATTAAAAATTAAAAATTAAAAATTAAAAATTAAAAATTAAAAATTAAAAATTAAAAATTAAAAATTAAAAATTAAAAATTAAAAATTAAAAATTAAAAATTAAAAATTAAAAATTAAAAATTAAAAATTAAAAATTAAAAATTAAAAATTAAAAATTAAAAATTAAAAATTAAAAATTAAAAATTAAAAATTAAAAATTAAAAATTAAAAATTAAAAATTAAAAATTAAAAATTAAAAAGTAAAAATTAAAAATTAAAAATTAAAAATTAAAAATTAAAAATTAAAAACTAAAAACTAAAAATTAAAATTTAAAAATTAAAAATTAAAAACTTAAACTAAAAATTTAAAATTAAAAATTAAAAATTAAAAATTAAAAATTAAAAATTAAAAATTAAAAATTAAGAATTAAAAATTAATAAAAATTAAAAATTAAAAACTTAAACTAAAAATTTAAAATTAAAAATTAAAAATTAAAAATTAAAAATTAAAAATTAAAAATTAAAAATTAAGAATTAAAAATTAAAGTTAAGAATTAAAAATTAAAAATTAAAATTTAAAATTTAAAAATTAAAAATTAAAAATAAAAAACTAAAAATTAAAAATTAAAAATTAAAAATTAAAAATTTAAAACTAAAAATTAAAAATTATAAATTATAAATTAAAAATTAAAAATTAATAATTAAAAATTAAAAACTAAAAATTAAAAATTAAAAATAAAAAATTAAAAATTAAAAATTAAAAATTAAAAATTAAAAATTAAAAGTTAAAAATTAAAAATTAAAAATTAAAAATTAAAAATTATAAATTATAAATTAAAAATTAAAAATTAAAAATTGAAAATTAAAAATTAAAAATTAAAAATTTAAAATTAAAAATTAAAAATTAAAAATTAAAAATTAAAAATTAAAAATTAAAAATTAAAAATTAAAAATTAAAAATTAAAAATTAAAAATTAAAAATTAAAAATTAAAAATTAAAAATTAAAAATTAAAAATTAAAAATTAAAAATTAAAAATTAAAAATTAAAAATTAAAAATTAAAAATTAAAATAATTAAAAATTAAAAATTAAAAACTAAAAATTA
Source organism: Cordilura impudica (assembly GCA_963682025.1). Classification (NCBI taxonomy): domain Eukaryota; kingdom Metazoa; phylum Arthropoda; class Insecta; order Diptera; family Scathophagidae; genus Cordilura; species Cordilura impudica. Next base: position 21,606 of record CAVMKG010000739.1, read on the forward strand.
AAATTTAAAAATTAAAAATTAAAAACTTAAACTAAAAATTAAAAATTAAAAATTAAAAATTAAAAATTAAAATTTAAAAATTAAAAATTAAAAATTAAAATTTAAAAATTAAAAATTAAAAATTAAAAATTAAAAATTAAAAATTAAAAATTAAAAATTAAAAATTAAAAATTAAATATTAAAAATTAAAAATTAAAAATTAAAAATTAAAAATTAAAAATTAAAATTAAAAATTAAAAATTAAAAATTAAAAATTAAAAATTAAAAATTAAAAATTAAAAATTAAAAATTAAAAATTAAAAATTAAAAATTAAAAATTAAAAAATTAAAAATTAAAAATTAAAAATTAAAAATTAAAAATTAAAAATTAAAAATTAAAAATTAAAAATTAAAAATTAAAAATTAAAAATTAAAAATTAAAAATTAAAAATTAAAAATTAAAAATTAAAAATTAAAAATTAAAAATTAAAAATTAAAAATTAAAATTAAAAATTAAAAATTAAAAATTAAAAATTAAAAATTAAAAATTAAAAATTAAAAATTAAAAATTAAAAATTAAAAATTAAAAATTAAAAATTAAAAATTAAAAATTAAAAATTAAAAATTAAAAATTAAAAATTAAAAATTAAAAATTAAAAATTAAAAATTAAAATTAAAAATTAAAAATTAAAAATTAAAAATTAAAAATTAAAAATTAAAAATTAAAAATTAAAAATTAAAATTAAAAATTAAAATTAAAAATTAAAAATTAAAAATTAAAATTAAAAAATTAAAAATTAAAAATTAAAAATTAAAAATTAAAAATTAAAAATTAAAAATTAAAAATTAAAAATTAAAAATTAAAAATTAAAAATTTAAAAACTAAAAATTAAAAACTTAAACTAAAAATTTAAAAATTAAAATTTAAAATTAAAATTAAAATTAAAAATTAAAAATTAAAAATAAAAATTAAAAATTAAAAATTAAAAATTAAAAATTAAAAAATTAAAAATTAAAAATTAAAAATTAAAAATTAAAAATTAAAAATTAAAAATTAAAAATTAAAAATTAAAAATTTAAAAATTAAAATTAAAAATTAAAAATTAAAAACTAAAAATTAAAAATTATAAATTAAAAATTATAAATTAAAAATTAAAAATTAAAAATTAAAAATTAATAATTAAAAATTAAAAATTAAAAATTAAAAATTAAAAATTAAAAATTAAAAATTAAAAATTAAAAATTAAAAATTAAAAATTAAAAATTAAAAATTAAAAATTAAAAATTAAAAATTAAAAATTAAAAATTAAAAATTAAAAATTAAAAATTAAAAATTAAAAATTAAAAAATTAAAAATTAAAAATTAAAAATTAAAAATTAAAAATTAAAAATTAAAAATTAAAAATTAAAAATTAAAAATTAAAAATTAAAAATTAAAAATTAAAAATTAAAAATTAAAAATTAAAAATTAAAAATTAAAAATTAAAAATTAAAAATTAAAAATTAAAAATTAAAAATTAAAAATTAAAAATTAAAATTAAAAATTAAAAATTAAAAATTAAAAATTAAAAATTAAAATTAAAAATTAAAAATTAAAAATTAAAAATTAAAAATTAAAAATTAAAAATTAAAAATTAAAAATTAAAAATTAAAAATTAAAAATTAAAAATTAAAAATTAAAAATTAAAAATTAAAAATTAAAAATTAAAAATTAAAAATTAAAAATTAAAAATTAAAAATTAAAAATTAAAAATTAAAAATTAAAAATTAAAAATTAAAAATTAAAAATTAAAAATTAAAAATTAAAATTAAAAATTAAAAATTAAAAATTAAAAATTAAAAATTAAAAATTAAAAATTAAAAATTAAAAATTAAAAATTAAAAATTAAAAATTAAAAATTAAAAATTAAAAATTAAAAATTAAAAATTAAAAATTAAAAATTAAAAATTAAAAATTAAAAATTAAAAATTAAAAATTAAAAATTAAAAATTAAAAATTAAAAATTAAAAATTAAAAATTAAAAATTAAAAATTAAAAATTAAAAATTAAAAAGTAAAAATTTAAAATTAAAAATTAAAAATTAAAAATTAAAAATTAAAAATTAAAAATTAAAAAATTAAAAAATTAAAAATTAAAAATTAAAAATTAAAAATTAAAAATTAAAAATTAAAAATTAAAAATTGAAAATTAAAAATTAAAAATTAAAAATTAAAAATTAAAAATTAAAAATTAAAAATTAAAAATTAAAAATTAAAAATTAAAAATTAAAAATTAAAAATTAAAAACTAAAAATTAAAAATTAAAAATTTAAAATTAAAAATTAAAAATTAAAAATTAAAAATTAAAAATTAAAAACTAAAAATTAAAATTTAAAAATTAAAAATTAAAAACTTAAACTAAAAATTTAAAATTAAAAATTAAAAATTAAAAATTAAAAATTAAAAACTAAAAATTAAAATTAAAAATTAAAAATTAAAAATTAAAAATTAAAAATTAAAAATTAAAAATTAAAAATTAAAAATTAAAAATTAAAAATTAAAAATTAAAAAATTAAAAATTAAAAATTAAAAATTAAAAATTAAAAATTAAAAATTAAAAATTAAAAATTAAAAATTAAAAATTAAAAATTAAAAATTAAAAATTAAAAATTAAAAATTAAAAATTAAAAAATTAAAAATTAAAAATTAAAAATTAAAATTAAAATTAAAAATTAAAAATTAAAAAATTAAAAAATTAAAAATTAAAAATTAAAAATTAAAAATTAAAAATTAAAAAATTAAAAATTAAAATTAAAAATTAAAAATTAAAAATTAAAAATTAAAAATTAAAAATTAAAAATTAAAAATTAAAAATTAAAAATTAAAAATTAAAAATTAAAAAGTAAAAATTTAAAATTTAAAATTAAAAATTAAAAATTAAAATTTAAAATTAAAAATTAAAAATTAAAAATTAAAAATTAAAAATTAAAAATTAAAAATTAAAAATTAAAAATTAAAAATTAAAAATTAAAAATTAAAAATTAAAAATTAAAAATTAAAATTTAAAAATTAAAAATTAAAAACTTAAATTAAAAATTTAAAATTAAAAATTAAAAATTAAAAATTAAAAATTAAAAATTAAAAATTAAAAATTAAGAATTAAAAATTAAAGTTAAGAATTAAAAATTAAAAATTAAAATTTAAAATTTAAAAATTAAAAATTAAAAATTAAAAATTAAAAATTAAAAATTAAAAATTAAAAATTAAAAATTAAAAATTAAAAATTAAAAATTAAAAATTAAAAATTAAAAATTAAAAATTAAAAATTAAAAATTAAAAATTAAAAATTAAAAATTAAAAATTAAAAATTAAAAATTAAAATAAAAAAATTAAAAATTAAAAATTAAAAATTAAAATTAAAAACTAAAAAATTAAAATTTAAAAATTAAAAATTAAAAATTTAAACTAAAAATTTAAAATTAAAAATTAAAAATTAAAAATTAAAAATTAAAAAAATTAAAAATTAAAAATTAAAAATTAAAAATTAAAAATTAAAAATTAAAAATTAAAAATTAAAAATTAAAAATTAAAATTAAAAATTAAAAATTAAAAATTAAAAATTAAAAATTAAAAATTAATAAAAATTAAAAATTAAAAATTAAAAATTAAAAATTAAAAATTAAAAATTAAAAATTAAAAATTAAAAATTAAAAATTAAAAATTAAAAATTAAAAAATTAAAAATTAAAAATTAAAAATTAAAAATTAAAAATTAAAAATTAAAAATTAAAAATTAAAAATTAAAAATTAAAAATTAAAAATTAAAAATTAAAAATTAAAAATTAAAAATTAAAAATTAAAAATTAAAAATTAAAATTAAAAATTAAAAATTAAAAATTAAAAATTAAAAATTAAAAATTAAAAACTAAAAATTAAAAACTTAAACTAAAAATTTAAAATTAAAAATTAAAAATTAAAAATTAAAAATTAAAAATTAAAAATTAAAAACTAAAAATTAAAAATTAAAAATTAAAAATTAAAAATTAAAAATTAAAAATTAAAAATTAAAAATTAAAAATTAAAAAATTAAAAATTAAAAATTAAAAATTAAAAATTAAAAATTAAAAATTAAAAATTAAAAATTAAAAATTAAAAATTAAAAATTAAAAATTAAAAATTAAAAATTAAAAATTAAAAATTAAAAATTAAAAATTAAAAATTAAAAATTAAAAATTAAAAATTAAAAATTAAAAATTAAAAATTAAAAAGTCAAAATTTAAAATTAAAAATTAAAAATTAAAAATTAAAAATTAAAAATTAAAAATTAAAAATTAAAAATTAAAAATTAAAAATTAAAAATTAAAAATTAAAAAATTAAAAATTAAAAATTAAAAATTAAAAATTAAAAATTAAAAATTAAAAATTAAAAATTAAAAATTAAAAATTAAAAATTAAAAACTAAAAATTAAAATTTAAAAATTAAAAATTAAAAACTTAAACTAAAAATTTAAAATTAAAAATTAAAAATTAAAAATTAAGAATTAAAAATTAAAGTTAAGAATTAAAAATTAAAAATTAAAATTTAAAATTTAAAAATTAAAAATTAAAAATTAAAAATTAAAAATTAAAAATTAAAAACTAAAAATTAAAAATTAAAAATTAAAAATTAAAAATTTAAAACTAAAAATTAAAAATTATAAATTAAAAATTATAAATTAAAAATTAAAAATTAAAAATTAATAATTAAAAATTAAAAACTAAAAATTAAAAATTAAAAATTAAAAATAAAAAATTAAAAATTAAAAATTAAAAATTAAAAATTAAAAATTAAAAATTAAAAATTAAAAATTAAAAATTAAAAATTAAAAATTAAAAATTAAAAATTAAAAATTAAAAATTAAAAATTAAAAATTAAAAATTAAAAATTAAAAATTAAAAATTAAAAATTAAAAATTAAAAATTAAAAATTAAAAATTAAAAATTAAAAATTAAAAATTAAAAATTAAAAATTAAAAATTAAAAATTAAAAATTAAAAATTAAAAATTAAAATTAAAAATTAAAAATTAAAAATTAAAAATTAAAAATTAAAAATTAAAAATTAAAAATTAAAAATTAAAAATTAAAAATTAAAAATTAAAAATTAAAAATTAAAAATTAAAAATTAAAAATTAAAAATTAAAAATTAAAAACTAAAAATTAAAATTTAAAAATTAAAAATTAAAAATTTAAACTAAAAATTTAAAATTAAAAATTAAAAATTAAAAATTAAAAATTAAAAATTAAAAATTAAAAATTAAAAATTAAAAATTAAAAATTAAAATTAAAAATTAAAAATTAAAAACTAAAAATTAAAAATTAAAAATTAAAAATTACAAATTACAAATTACAAATTAAAAATTAAAAATTAAAAATTAAAAATTAAAAATTAAAAATTAAAAATTAAAAATTAAAAATTAAAAATTAAAAATTAAAAATTAAAAATTAAAAATTAAAAAATTAAAAATTAAAAATTAAAAATTAAAAATTAAAAATTAAAAATTAAAAATTAAAAATTAAAAATTAAAAATTAAAAATTAAAAATTAAAAATTAAAAATTAAAAATTAAAAATTAAAAATTAAAAATTAAAAATTAAAAATTAAAAATTAAAAATTAAAAACTAAAAATTAAAATTTAAAAATTAAAAATTAAAAATTTAAACTAAAAATTTAAAATTAAAAATTAAAAATTAAAAATTAAAAACTAAAAATTAAAAATTAAAAATTAAAAATTAAAAATTAAAAATTAAAAATTAAAAATTAAAAATTAAAAAATTAAAAATTAAAAATTAAAAATTAAAAATTAAAAATTAAAAATTAAAAATTAAAAATTAAAAATTAAAAATTAAAAATTAAAAACTAAAAATTAAAATTTAAAAATTAAAAATTAAAAACTTAAACTAAAAATTTAAAATTAAAAATTAAAAATTAAAAATTAAAAATTAAGAATTAAAAATTAAAGTTAAGAATTAAAAATTAAAAATTAAAATTTAAAAAATTAAAAATTAAAAATTAAAAATTAAAAATTAAAAACTAAAAATTAAAAATTAAAAATTAAAAAATTAAAAATTTAAAACTAAAAATTAAAAATTATAAATTAAAAATTATAAATTAAAAATTAAAAATTAAAAATTAATAATTAAAAATTAAAAACTAAAAATTAAAAATTAAAAATTAAAAATAAAAAATTAAAAATTAAAAATTAAAAATTAAAAATTAAAAATTAAAAATTAAAAATTAAAAATTAAAAATTAAAAATTAAAAATTAAAAATTAAAAATTAAAAATTAAAAATTAAAAATTAAAAATTAAAAATTAAAAATTAAAAATTAAAAATTAAAAATTAAAAATTAAAAATTAAAAATTAAAAATTAAAAATTAAAAATTAAAAATTAAAAATTAAAAATTAAAAATTAAAAATTAAAAATTAAAAATTAAAAATTAAAAATTAAAAATTAAAAATTAAAAATTAAAAATTAAAAATTAAAAATTAAAAATTAAAAATTAAAAATTAAAAATTAAAAATTAAAAATTAAAAATTAAAAATAAAATTAAAAATTAAAAATTAAAAATTAAAAACTAAAAATTAAAATTTAAAAATTAAAAATTAAAAATTTAAACTAAAAATTTAAAATTAAAAATTAAAAATTAAAAATTAAAAATTAAAAATTAAAAATTAAAAATTAAAAATTAAAAATTAAAAATTAAAAATTAAAAATTAAAAATTAAAAATTAAAAATTAAAAATTAAAAATTAAAAATTAAAAATTAAAAATTAAAAATTAAAAACTAAAAATTAAAAATTAAAAATTAAAAATTACAAATTACAAATTAAAAATTAAAAATTAAAAATTAAAAATTAAAAATTAAAAATTAAAAATTAAAAATTAAAAATTAAAAAATTTAAAATTAAAAATTAAAAATTAAAAATTAAAAATTAAAAATTAAAAATTAAAAATTAAAAATTAAAAATTAAAAATTAAAAATTAAAAATTAAAAATTAAAAATTAAAAATTAAAAATTAAAAATTAAAAATTAAAAATTAAAAATTAAAAATTAAAAATTAAAAATTAAAAATTAAAAATTAAAAATTAAAAATTAAAAATTAAAAATTAAAAATTAAAAATTAAAAATTAAAAATTAAAAATTAAAAACTAAAAATTAAAATTTAAAAATTAAAAATTAAAAATTTAAACTAAAAATTTAAAATTAAAAATTAAAAATTAAAAATTAAAAACTAAAAATTAAAAATTAAAAATTAAAAATTAAATATTAAAAATTAAAAATTAAAAATTAAAAATTAAAAATTAAAAATTAAAAATTAAAAATTAAAAATTAAAAATTAAAAATTAAAAATTAAAAATTAAAAATTAAAAATTAAAAATTAAAAATTAAAAATTAAAAATTAAAAATTAAAAATTAAAAATTAAAAATTAAAAATTAAAAAGTAAAAATTAAAAATTAAAAATTAAAAATTAAAAATTAAAAATTAAAAATTAAAAATTAAAAATTAAAAATTAAAAATTAAAAATTAAAAATTAAAAATTAAAAATTAAAAATTAAAAATTAAAAATTAAAAATTAAAAATTAAAAATTAAAAATTAAAAATTAAAAATTAAAAATTAAAAATTAAAAATTAAAAATTAAAAATTAAAAATTAAAAATTAAAAATTAAAAATTAAAAATTAAAAATTAAAAACTAAAAATTAAAATTTAAAAATTAAAAATTAAAAACTTAAACTAAAAATTTAAAATTAAAAATTAAAAATTAAAATTAAAAATTAAAAATTAAAAACTAAAAATTAAAAATTAAAAATTAAAAATTAAAAATTAAAAATTAAAAATTAAAAATTAAAAATTAAAAATTAAAAATTAAAAATTAAAAATTAAAAATTAAAAATTAAAAATTAAAAATTAAAAATTAAAAATTAAAAATTAAAAATTAAAAATTAAAAATTAAAAATTAAAAATTAAAAATTAAAAATTAAAAATTAAAAATTAAAAATTAAAAATTAAAAATTAAAAACTAAAAATTAAAATTTAAAAATTAAAAATTAAAAACTTAAACTAAAAATTTAAAATTAAAAATTAAAAATTAAAAATTAAAAATTAAAAATTAAGAATTAAAAATTAAAAATTAAAAATTAAAAATTAAAAATTAAAAATTAAAAATTAAAAATTAAAAATTAAAAATTAAAAATTAAAAATTAAAAATTAAAAATTAAAAATTAAAAATTAAAAATTAAAAACTAAAAATTAAAATTTAAAAATTAAAAATTAAAAACTTAAACTAAAAATTTAAAATTAAAAATTAAAAATTAAAAATAAAAAATTAAAAATTAAAAACTAAAAATTAAAAATTAAAAATTAAAAATTAAAAATTAAAAATTAAAAATTAAAAACTAAAAATTAAAAATTAAAAATTACAAATTACAAATTACAAATTAAAAATTAAAAATTAAAAATTAAAAATTAAAAATTAAAAATTAAAAATTAAAAATTAAAAATTAAAAATTAAAAATTAAAAATTAAAAATTAAAAATTAAAAATTAAAAATTAAAAATTAAAAATTAAAAATTAAAAATTAAAAATTAAAAATTAAAAATTAAAAATTAAAAATTAAAAATTAAAAATTAAAAATTAAAAATTAAAAATTAAAAATTAAAAATTAAAATTAAAATTTAAAAATTAAAAATTTAAACTAAAAATTTAAAATTAAAAATTAAAAATTAAAAATTAAAAATTAAAAATTAAAAATTAAAAATTAAAAATTAAAAATTAAAAACTAAAAATTAAAAATTAAAAATTAAAAATTAAAAATTAAAAATTAAAAATTAAAAATTAAAAATTAAAAATTAAAAATTAAAAATTTAAAATTAAAAATTAAAAATTAAAAATTAAAAATTAAAAATTAAAAATTAAAAATTAAAAATTAAAAATTAAAAATTAAAAATTAAAAATTAAAAATTAAAAAGTAAAAATTAAAAATTAAAAATTAAAAATTAAAAATTAAAAATTAAAAATTAAAAATTAAAAATTAAAAATTAAAAATTAAAAATTAAAAATTAAAAATTAAAAATTAAAAATTAAAATTAAAAATTAAAAATTAAAATTAAAAATAAAAAATTAAAAATTAAAAATTAAAAATTAAAAATTAAAAATTAAAAATTAAAAATTAAAAATTAAAAATTAAAAATTAAAAATTAAAAATTAAAAACTAAAAACTAAAAATTAAAATTTAAAAATTAAAAATTAAAAACTTAAACTAAAAATTTAAAATTAAAAATTAAAAATTAAAAATTAAAAACTAAAAATTAAAAATTAAAAATTAAAAATTAAAAATTAAAAATTAAAAATTAAAAATTAAAAATTAAAAATTAAAAATTAAAAATTAAAAATTAAAAATTAAAAATTAAAAATTAAAAATTAAAAATTAAAAATTAAATTTAAAAATTAAAAATTAAAAAGTAAAAATTAAAAATTAAAAATTAAAAATTAAAAATTAAAAATTAAAAATTAAAAACTAAAAATTGAAAATTAAAAATTAAAAATTAAAAATTAAAAATTAAAAATTAAAAATTAAAAATTAAAAATTAAAAATTAAAAATTAAAAATTAAAAATTAAAAATTAAAAATTAAAAATTAAAAATTAAAAATTAAAAATTAAAAATTAAAAATTAAAAATTAAAAAATAAAAATTAAAAACTAAAAATTAAAATTTAAAAATTAAAAATTAAAAACTTAAACTAAAAATTTAAAATTAAAAATTAAAAATTAAAAATCAAAAAATTAAGAATTAAAAATTAAAGTTAAGAATTAAAAATTAAAAATTAAAATTTAAAATTTAAAAATTAAAAATTAAAAATTAAAAATTAAAAATTAAAAATTAAAAATTAAAAATTAAAAACTAAAAATTAAAAATT
>CAVMKG010000740.1:2500-10000 GCA_963682025.1 Cordilura impudica
ATTAAAAATTAAAAATTAAAAATTAAAAATTAAAAATTAAAAATTAAAAATTAAAAATTAAAAATTAAAAATTAAAAATTAAAAGTTAAAAATTAAAAATTAAAAATTATAAATGAAAAATTAAAAAGTAAAAATTAAAAATTAAAAATTAAAAATTAAATATTAAAAATTAAAAATTAAAAATTAAAAATTAAAAATTAAAAATTAAAAATTAAAAATTAAAAATTAAAAATTAAAAATTAAAAATTAAAAATTAAAAATTAAAAATTAAAAATTAAAAATTAAAAATTAAAAATTAAAAATTAAAAATTAAAAATTAAAAATTAAAAATTAAAAATTAAAAATTAAAAATTAAAAATTAAAAATTAAAAATTAAAAATTAAAAATTAAAAATTAAAAATTAAAAATTAAAAATTAAAAATTAAAAATTAAAAATTAAAAATTAAAAATTAAAAATTAAAAATTAAAAATTAAAAATTAAAAATTAAAAATTAAAAATTAAAAATTAAAAATTAAAAATTAAAAATTAAAAATTAAAAATTAAAAATTAAAAATTAAAAATTAAAAATTAAAAATTAAAAATTAAAAATTAAAAATTAAAAATTAAAAATTAAAAATTAAAAATTAAAAATTAAAAATTAAAAATTAAAAATTAAAAATTAAAAATTAAAAATTAAAAATTAAAAATTAAAAATTAAAAATTAAAAATTAAAAATTAAAAATTAAAAATTAAAAATTAAAAATTAAAAATTAAAAATTAAAAATTAAAAATTAAAAATTAAAAATTAAAAATTAAAAATTAAAAATTAAAAATTAAAAATTAAAAATTAAAAATTAAAAATTAAAAATTAAAAATTAAAAATTAAAAATTAAAAATTAAAAATTAAAAATTAAAAATTAAAAATTAAAAATTAAAAATTAAAAATTAAAAATTAAAAATTAAAAATTAAAAATTAAAAATTAAAAATTAAAAATTAAAAATTAAAAATTAAAAATTAAAAATTAAAAATTAAAAATTAAAAATTAAAAATTAAAAATTAAAAATTAAAAATTAAAAATTAAAAATTAAAAATTAAAAATTAAAAATTAAAAATTAAAAATTAAAAATTAAAAATTAAAAATTAAAAATTAAAAATTAAAAATTAAAAATTAAAAATTAAAAATTAAAAATTAAAAATTAAAAATTAAAAATTAAAAATTAAAAATTAAAAATTAAAAATTAAAAATTAAAAATTAAAAATTAAAAATTAAAAATTAAAAATTAAAAATTAAAAATTAAAAATTAAAAATTAAAAATTAAAAATGAAAAATGAAAAATGAAAAATGAAAAATGAAAAATTAAAAATTAAGAATTAAAAATTAAAAATTAAAATTTCAAATTAAAATTAAAAATTAAAAATTAAAAATTAAAAAGTAAAAATTAAAAATTAAAAATTAAAAATTAAAAATTAAAAATTAAAATTAAAAATTAAAAATTAAAAATTAAAAATTAAAAATTAAAATTAAAAATTAAAAATTAAAAATTAAAAATTAAAAAATAAAAATTAAAATTAAAAATTAAAAATTAAAAATTAAAAATTAAAAATTAAAAATTAAAAATTAAAAATTAAAAATTAAAAATTAAAAATTAAAAATTAAAAATTAAAAAATTAAAAATTAAAAATTAAAAATTAAAAATTAAAAAATTAAAAATTAAAAATTAAAAATTAAAAATTAAAAATTAAAAATTAAAAATTAAAAATTAAAATTAAAAATTAAAAATTAAAAATTAAAAATTAAAAATTAAAAATTAAAAATTAAAAATTAAAAATTAAAATTAAAAATTAAAAATTAAAAATTAAAAATTAAAAATTAAAAAATTAAAAATTAAAAATTAAAAATTAAAAATTAAAAATTAAAAATTAAAATTAAAAATTAAAAATTAAAAATTAAAAAATTAAAAATTAAAAATTAAAAATTAAAAATTAAAAATTAAAAATTAAAAATTAAAAATTAAAAATTAAAAAAAAAATTAAAATTAAAAAGTTAAAAATTAAAATTAAAAAGAAAAATTAAAAATTAAGAATTAAAAATTAAGAATTAAAAATTAAAAATTTCAAATTAAAAATTAAAAATTAAAAATTAAAGATTAAAAATTAAAAATTAAAAATTAAAAATTAAAAATTAAAAATTAAAAATTAAAAATTAAAAATTAAAAATTAAAAATTAAAAATTAAAAATTAAGAATTAAAAATTAAAATTAAAAATTAAAAATTAAAAATTAAAAATTAAAAATTAAAAATTAAAAATTAAAAATTAAAAATTAAAAATCAAAAATTAAAAATTAAAAATTAAAAATTAAAAATTAAAAATTAAAAATTAAAAAGTAAAAATTAAAAATTAAAAATTAAAAATTAAAAATTAAAAATTAAAAATAAAAATTAAAATTAAAAATTAAAAATTAAAAATTAAAATTAAAAATTAAAAATTAAAAATTAAAAATTAAAAATTAAAAATTAAAAATTAAAAATTAAAAATTAAAAATTAAAAATTAAAAATTAAAAATTAAAAATTAAAAATTAAAAATTAAAAATTAAAAATTAAAAATTAAAAATTAAAAATTAAAATTAAAAATTAAAAATTAAAAATTAAAAATTAAAAATTAAAATTAAAAAGTTAAAAATTTTAAATTAAAAATTTAAAACTAAAAATTAAAGATTAAAAAATTAAAATTAAAAATTAAAAATTAAAAATTAAAAATTAAAAATTTAAAATTAAAAATTAAAAATTATAAATTAAAAATTAAAAATTAATAATTAAAAATTACAAATTAAGAATCAAAAATTAAAAATTAAAAATTAAAAATTAAAAATTAAAAATTAAAAATTAAAAATTAAATATTAAAAATTAAAAATTAAAAATTAAAAATTAAAAATTAAAAACTAAAAATTAAAAATTAAAAATTAAAATTAAAAATTAAAAATTAAAAATTAAAAATTAAAATTAAAAATTAAAAATTAAAAATTAAAATGAAAAATTAAAAATTAAAAATTAAAAATTAAAATTAAAAATTAAAAATTAAAAATTAAAAATTAAAAATTAAAAATTAAAAATTAAAAATTAAAAATTAAAAATTAAAAATTAAAAATTAAAAATTAAAAATTAAAAATTAAAAAATAAAAATTAAAAATCAAAAATTAAAAATTAAAAATTAAAAATTAAGAATTAAAAATTAAAAATTAAAAATTAAAAATTAAAAATTAAAAATTAAAAATTAAAAATTAAAAATTAAAAATTAAAAATTAAAAATTAAAAATTAAAATTAAAAATTAAAAATTAAAAATTAAAAATTAAAAATTAAAATTAAAAATTAAAAATTAAAAAGTAAAAATTAAAAATTAAAAATTAAAAATTAAAAATTAAAAATTAAAAATTATAAATTAAAAATTAAAAATTGAAAAATTAAAAATTAAAAATTAAAAATTAAAAATTAAAAATTAAAAATTAAAAATTAAAAATTAAAAATTAAAAATTAAAAATTAAAAATTAAAAATTAAAAATTAAAAATTAAAAATTAAAAATTAAAAATTAAAAATTAAAAATTAAAAATTAAAAATTAAAAATTAAAAATTAAAAATTAAAAATTAAAAATTAAAAATTAAAAATTAAAAATTAAAAATTAAAAATTAAAAATTAAAAATTAAAAATTAAAAATAAAAAATCAAAAATTAAAAATTAAAAATTAAAAAATTAAAAATTAAAAATTAAAAATTAAAAATTAAAAATTAAAAATTAAAAATTAAAAATTAAAAATTAAAAATTAAAAATTAAAAATTAAAAATTACAAATTACAAATTAAAAATTAAAAATTAAAAATTAAAAATTTAAAATTTAAAATTAAAAATTAAAAATTAAGAATTAAAAATTAAAAATTTAAGATAAAAAATTAAAAATTAAAAATTAAAAATTAAAATTAAAAATTAAAAATTAAAAATTAAAAATTAAAAATTAAAAATTAAAAATTAAAAATTAAAAATTACAAATTAAAAATTACAAATTAAATATTACAAATTAACAATTGAAAATTAAAAATTAAAAATTAAAAATTAAAAATTAAAAATTAAAAATTAAAAATTAAAAATTAAAAATTAAAAATTAAAAATTAAAAATTAAAAATTAAAAATTAAAAATTAAAAATTAAAGATTAAAAATTAAAAATTAAAAATTAAAAATTAAAGATTAAAAATTAAAAATTAAAAATTAAAAATTAAAAATTAAAAATTAAAAATTAAAAATAAAATTAAAAATTAAAAATTAAAAATTAAAAATTAAAAATTAAAAAATTAAAAATTAAAAATTAAAAATTAAAAATTAAAAATTAAAAATTAAAAATTAAAAATTAAAAATTAAAAATTAAAAATTAAAAATTAAAAATTAAAAATTAAAAATTAAAAATTAAAAATTAAAAATTAAAAATTAAAAATTAAAAATTAAAAATTAAAAATTAAAAATTAAAAATTAAAAATTAAAAATTAAAAATTAAAAATTAAAAATTAAAAATTAAAAATTAAAAATTAAAAATTAAAAATTAAAAATTAAAAATTAAAATTTAAAAATTAAAAATTAAAATTAACAATTAAAAATTTAAAATTAAGAACTAAAAATTAAAAATTAAATATTAAAAATTAAAAATTAAAAATTAAAAATTAAAAATTAAAAATTAAAAATTAAAAATAAAAATTAAAATTAAAAATTAAAAATTAAAAATTAAAAATTAAAAATTAAAAATTAAAAATTAAAAATTAAAAATTAAAAATTAAAAATTAAAATTAAAAATTAAAATTAAAAATTAAAAATTAAAAATTAAAAATTAAAAATTAAAAATTAAAAATTAAAAATTAAAAATTAAAAATTAAAAATTAAAAATTAAAAATTAAAAATTAAAAATTAAAAATTAAAAATTAAAAATAAAAATTAAAAATTAAAAATTAAAAATTAAAAATTAAAAATTAAAAATTAAAAATTAAAAATTAAAAATTAAAAATTAAATATTAAAAATTAAAAATTAAAAATTAAAAATTAAAAATTAAAAATTAAAAATTAAAAATTAAAAATTAAAAATTAAAAATTAAAAATTAAAAATTAAAAATTAAAAATTAAAAATTAAAAATTAAAAATTAAAAATTAAAAATTAAAAATTAAAAATTAAAAATTAAAAATTAAAAATTAAAATTAAAAATTAAAAATTAAAAATTAAAAATTAAAAATTAAAAATTAAAAATTAAAAATTAAAAATTAAAAATTAAAAATTAAAAATTAAAAATTAAAAATTAAAAATTAAAAATTAAAAATTAAAAATTAAAAATTAAAAATTAAAAATTAAAAATTAAAAAATTAAAAATTAAAAATTAAAAATTAAAAATAAAAATTAAAAATTAAAATTTAAAAATATAAAATTTTAAATTTAAAATTTTAAATTTAAAATTAAAAATTAAAAATTAAAAATTAAACATTAAAAATTAAAAATTAAAATTTAAAAATTAAAAATTAAAAATTAAAAATTAAAAATTAAAAATTAAAAATTAAAAATTAAAAATTAAAAATTAAAAATTAAAAATTAAAAATTAAAAATTAAAAATTAAAAATTAAAAATTAAAAATTAAAAATTAAAAATTAAAAATTAAAAATTAAAAATTAAAAATTAAAAATTAAAAATTAAAAATTAAAAATTAAAAATTAAAAATTAAAAATTAAAAATTAAAAATTAAAAATTAAAAATTAAAAATTAAAAATTAAAAATTAAAAATTAAAAATTAAAAATTAAAAATTAAAAATTAAAAATTAAAAATTAAAAATTAAAAATTAAAAATTAAAAATTAAAAATTAAAAATTAAAAATTAAAAATTAAAAATTAAAAATTAAAAATTAAAAATTAAAAATTAAAAATTAAAAATTAAAAATTAAAAATTAAAAATTAAAAATTAAAAATTAAAAATTAAAAATTAAAAATTAAAAATTAAAAATTAAAAATTAAAAATTAAAAATTAAAAATTAAAAATTAAAAATTAAAAATTAAAAATTAAAAATTAAAAATTAAAAATTAAAAATTAAAAATTAAAAATTAAAAATTAAAAATTAAAAATTAAAAATTAAAAATTAAAAATTAAAAATTAAAAATTAAAAATTAAAAATTAAAAATTACAAATTAAAAATTACAAATTAAAAATTACAAATTAACAATTGAAAATTAAAAATTAAAAATTAAAAATTAAAAATTAAAAATTAAAAATTAAAAATTAAAAATTAAAAATTAAAAATTAAAAATTAAAAATTAAAAATTAAAAATTAAAAATTAAAAATTAAAAATTAAAAATTAAAAATTAAAAATTAAAAATTAAAAATTAAAAATTAAAAATTAAAAATTAAAAATTAAAAATTAAAAATTAAAAATTAAAAATTAAAAATTAAAAATTAAAAATTAAAAATTAAAAATTAAAAATTAAAAATTAAAAATTAAAAATTAAAAATTAAAAATTAAAAATTAAAAATTAAAAATTAAAAATTAAAAATTAAAAATTAAAAATTAAAAATTAAAAATTAAAAATTAAAAATTAAAAATTAAAAATTAAAAATTAAAAATTAAAAATTAAAAATTAAAAATTAAAAATTAAAAATTAAAAAATTAAAAATTAAAAATTAAAAATTAAAAATTAAAAATTAAAAATTAAAAATTAAAAATTAAAATTTAAAAATTAAAAATTAAAATTAACAATTAAAAATTTAAAATTAAGAACTAAAAATTAAAAATTAAATATTAAAAATTAAAAATTAAAAATTAAAAATTAAAAATTAAAAATTAAAAATTAAAAATTAAAAATTAAAAATTAAAAATTACAAATTAAAAATTAAAAATTAAAAATTAAAAATTAAAAATTAAAAATTAAAAATTAAAAATTAAAAATTAAAAATTAAAAATTAAAAATTAAAAATTAAAAATTAAAAATTAAAAATTAAAAATTAAAAATTAAAAATTAAAAATTAAAAATTAAAAATTAAAAATTAAAAATTAAAAATTAAAAATTAAAAATTAAAAATTAAAAATTAAAAATTAAAAATTAAAAATTAAAAATTAAAAATTAAAAATTAAAAATTAAAAATTAAAAATTAAAAATTAAAAATTAAAAATTAAAAATTAAAAATTAAAAATTAAAAATTAAAAATTAAAAATTAAAAATTAAAAATTAAAAATTAAAAATTAAAAATTAAAAATTAAAAATTAAAAATTAAAAATTAAAAATTAAAAATTAAAAATTAAAAATTAAAAATTAAAAATTAAAAATTAAAAATTAAAAATTAAAAATTAAAAATTAAAAATTAAAAATTAAAAATTAAAAATTAAAAATTAAAAATTAAAAATTAAAAATTAAAAATTAAAAATTAAAAATTAAAAATTAAAAATTAAAAATTAAAAATTAAAAATTAAAAATTAAAAATTAAAAATTAAAAATTAAAAATTAAAAA
>CAVMKG010000740.1:12500-15000 GCA_963682025.1 Cordilura impudica
TTAAAATTAAGAACTAAAAATTAAAAATTAAATATTAAAAATTAAAAATTTAAAATTAAAAATTAAAAATTAAAAATTAAAAATTAAAAATTAAAAATTAAAAATTAAAAATTAAAAATTAAAAATTAAAAATTAAAAATTAAAAATTAAAAATTAAAAATTTAAAATTAAAAATTAAAAATTAAAAATTAAAAATTAAAAATTAAAAATTAAAAATTAAAAATTAAAAATTAAAAATTAAAAATTAAAAATTAAAAATTAAAAATTAAAAATTAAAAATTAAAAATTAAAAATTAAAAATTAAAAATTAAAAATTAAAAATTAAAATTAAAAATTAAAAATTAAAAATTAAAAATTAAAAATTAAAAATTAAAAATTAAAAATCAAAATTAAAAATTAAAAATTAAAAATTAAAAATTAAAAATTAAAAATTAAAAATTAAAAATTAAAAATTAAAAATTAAAAATTAAAAATTAAAAATTAAAAATTAAAAATTAAAAATTAAAAATTAAAAATTAAAAATTAAAAATTAAAAAATTAAAAATTAAAAATTAAAAATTAAAAATTAAAAATTAAAAATTAAAAATTAAAAATTAAAAATTAAAAATTAAAAATTAAAAATTAAAAATTAAAAATTAAAAATTAAAAATTAAAAATTAAAAATTAAAAATTAAAAATTAAAAATTAAAAATTAAAAATTAAAAATTAAAAATTAAAAATTAAAAATTAAAAATTAAAAATTAAAAATTAAAAATTAAAAATTAAAAATTAAAAATTAAAAATTAAAAATTAAAAATTAAAAATTAAAAATTAAAAATTAAAAATTAAAAATTAAAAATTAAAAATTAAAAATTAAAAATTAAAAATTAAAAATTAAAAATTAAAAATTAAAAATTAAAAATTAAAAATATAAAATTTTAAATTTTAAATTTTAAATTTTAAATTTTAAATTTAAAATTAAAAATTAAAAATTAAAAATTAAACATTAAAAATTAAAAATTAAAAATTAAAATTTAAAAATTAAAAATTAAAAATTAAAAATTAAAAATTAAAAATTAAAAATTAAAAATTAAAAATTAAAAATTAAAAATTAAAAATTAAAAATTAAAAATTAAAAATTAAAAATTAAAAATTAAAAATTAAAAATTAAAAATTAAAAATTAAAAATTAAAAATTAAAAATTATAAATTAAAAATTAAAAATTAAAAATTAAAAATTAAAAATTAAAAATTAAAAATTAAAAATTAAAAATTAAAAATTAAAAATTAAAAATTAAAAATTAAAAATTAAAAATTAAAAATTAAAAATTAAAAATTAAAAATTAAAAATTAAAAATTAAAAATTAAAAATTAAAAATTAAAAATTAAAAATTAAAAATTAAAAATTAAAAATTAAAAATTAAAAATTAAAAATTAAAAATTAAAAATTAAAAATTAAAAATTAAAAATTAAAAATTAAAAATTAAAAATTAAAAACTAAAAATTAAAAATTAAAAATTAAAAATTAAAAAATTACAAATTAAAAATTAAAAATTAAAAATTAAAAATTAAAAATTAAAATTAAAAATTAAAAATTAAAAATTAAAAATTAAAAATTAAAAATTAAAAATTAAAAATTAAAAATTTAAAATTAAAAATTAAAAATTAAAAATTAAAAATTAAAAATTAAAAATTAAAAATTAAAAATTAAAAATTAAAAATTAAAATTAAAAATTAAAAATTAAAAATTAAAAATTAAAAATTAAAATTAAAAATTAAAAATTAAAAATTAAAAATTAAAAATTAAAAATTAAAAATTAAAAATTAAAAATTAAAAATTAAAAATTAAAAATTAAAAATTAAAAATTAAAAATTAAAAATTAAAAATTAAAAATTAAAAATTAAAAATTAAAAATTAAAAATTAAAAATTAAAAATTAAAATTAAAAATTAAAAATTAAAAATTAAAAATTAAAAATTAAAAATTAAAAATTAAAAATTAAAAATTAAAAATTAAAAATTAAAAATTAAAATTAAAAATTAAAAATTAAAAATTAAAAATTAAAAATTAAAAATTAAAAATTAAAATTAAAAATTAAAAATTAAAAATTAAAAATTAAAAATTAAAAATTAAAAATTAAAAATTAAAAATTAAAAATTAAAAATTAAAAATTAAAAATTAAAAATTAAAAATTAAAAATTAAAAATTAAAAATTAAAAATTAAAAATTAAAAATTAAAAATTAAAAATTAAAAATTAAAAATTAAAAATTAAAATTAAAAATTAAAAATTAAAAATTAAAAATTAAAAATTAAAAATTAAAAAAAATTAAAAATTAAAAATTAAAAATTAAAATTAAAAATTAAAATTAAAAATTAAAAATTAAAAATTAAAAATTAAAATTAAAAATTAAAAATTAAAAATTAAAAATTAAAAATTAAAATTAAAAATTAAAAATTAAAATTAAAAATTAAAAATTAAAATTAAAAATTAAAAATTAAAAATTAAAAATTAAAAATTAAA
>CAVMKG010000740.1:27500-35000 GCA_963682025.1 Cordilura impudica
AAATTAAAAATTAAAAATTAAAATTTAAAAATTAAAAATTAAAAATTAAAAATTAAAAATTAAAAATAAAAAATTAAAAATTAAAAATTAAAAATTTAAAATTAAAAAATGAAAATTAAAAATTAAAAATTAAAAATTAAAAATTAAAAATTAAAAATTAAAAATTAAAAATTAAAAATTAAAAATTAAAAATTAAAAATTAAAAATTAAAAATTAAAAATTAAAAATTAAAAATTAAAAATTAAAAATTAAAAATTAAAAATTAAAAATTAAAAATTAAAAATTAAAAATTAAAAATTAAAAATTAAAAATTAAAAATTAAAAATTAAAAATTAAAAATTAAAAATTAAAAATTAAAAATTTAAAATTAAAAATTAAAATTTAAAAATTAAAAATTAAAAATTAAAAATTAAAAATTAAAAATTAAAAATTAAAAATTAAAAATTAAAAATTAAAAATTAAAAATTAAAAATTAAAAATTAAAAATTAAAAATTAAAAATTAAAAATTAAAAATTAAAAATTAAAAATTAAAAATTAAAAATTAAAAATTAAAAATTAAAAATTAAAAATTAAAAATTAAAAATTAAAAATTAAAATTTAAAAATTAAAAATTAAAAATTAAAAATTAAAAATTAAAAATTAAAAATTAAAAATTAAAAATTAAAAATTAAAAATTAAAAATTAAAAATTAAAAGTTAAAAATTAAAAATTAAAAATTAAAAATTAAAAATTAAAAATTAAATTAAAAATTAAAAATTAAAAACTAAAAATTAAAAATTAAAAATTAAAAATTAAAAATTAAAAATTAAAAATTAAAAATTAAAAATTAAAAATTAAAAATTAAAAATTAAAAATTAAAAATTAAAAATTAAAAATTAAAAATTAAAAATTAAAAACTAAAATTTAAAAATTAAAAATTTTAAAATTAAAAATTAAAAATTTAAAATTAAAAATTAAAAATTAAGAATTAAAAATTAAAAATTAAAAATTAAAAATTAAAAATTAAAAATTAAAAATTAAAAATTAAAAATTAAAAATTAAAAATTAAAAATTAAAAATTAAAAGTTAAAAATTAAAAATTAAAAATTAGAAATTAAAAATTAAAAATTAAAAATTAAAAATTAAAAATTAAAAACTAAAAATTAAAAATTTAAAAATTAAAAATTAAAAATTAAAAATTAAAAATTAAAAATTAAAAATTAAAAATTGAAAATTAAAAATTAAAAATTAAAAATTAAAAATTAAAAATTAAAAATTTTTTTTTTTTTTTTTTTGTTGGTTTATTTAAATTGCAATCTATCTATATACATACGATAATAAGCAAGTTTGATGAAAATCTAATAATAACATTTGTAGATGTACTCCAGAAGGTACAACTATAAGTTCAGAAAATCTTCTGTTTAACAGATATAAACAAACATATTTACAGTATTTATAACGAGAAAACTTAAAAGTAAATAAATTTAAATTTACTAATAAATTTAAAATATTTACATTTGTAACATAAATTTAACTTATATTTAACTAACAAGATTTAAATATTCTTACAGTATTTACATATAAACAATATACAAAGATAAAACAAACAAAATATTGATTGTTAACAAATATTTAATTTCGAAAAGGAAGGTCTAAGATGTGGTATCTTTTCAGTCTATGCAATTCATTTGAATCGTCCAGTAATGCAATAGCTAGAGGGTTAACATGGTTACTAAGTCTAGTCAAATATTTCTCACTTAAAGTTTTTATTACTTCCTTAACAGTTTGAATTTTAAGGTCGTTATGTATTGCTTCGTTTGTAATAAACCATGGAGCTTGAACAATAAGTCTTAGGGTTTTGGATTGATATCGTTGAAGTATCTCAATGTTTGAGTTGCTTGCGGTTCCCCAGAGCTGTACGCCGTAGGTCCATACAGGTTTCAAAATTGCTTTATAAAGTCTTAATTTATTTTCTATATTCAGTTGTGATTTTGGACCCAGTAACCAGAAAAGTTTTCTATTTTTCATGTTTAAATGTTGCCTTTTGGCTTTTATGTGTTGCTTCCATGTTAGACGACGATCCATGTGCATTCCAAGGTACTTTACACAATCCTTATTAGGGATTTGCATATTATTTATTGTAAGGCTAGGACAATCTCCTCTCCTTAGAGCAAAAGTTACGTGTACAGATTTTTCTGCGTTTACTTTAATTTTCCATTTTCTTAGCCAGGATTCTAACAAATTTAACTCATTTTGTACACAAGTGGAAGCCATGGAACAGGATTCATCTGTAGCTAATATTGCAGTGTCATCTGCATATGTTGAAATGCTTACTTGGTCCAGAACTGGCATGTCTGCTGTAAAGATCGTGTATAACACCGGGCTAAGAACGCTGCCCTGAGGGACGCCTGCTCTTATATCTAGAATATTAGATTTCTCATCTTGAATTTTTACGTAAAACATTCTATTCTCTAAATAAGATTTGATGATGGAATAAAAGGTAGCTGGAAGAAGACTTTTTATTTTTGATAACAGACCAGTGTGCCACACTCTGTCAAATGCCTGTTGTATATCTAAGAAAACTGCAGAGCAGTATTTTTTTTCTTCGAAAGATTTTCGTATAACGTTTATTACACGATGGCATTGTTCTGGTGTACCGTGGTTTTGTCTGAACCCAAACTGGTGTTCGGGAATAATACTCAGATTTTCTAGAATTGGTGACAAGCGACGCAAAAATATTTTTTCGAATAGTTTTGAAAAAATACTTAAAAGGCTTATTGGTCTATATGAAGTGATTTCGTTTTCTGGCTTATTTGGCTTTTTTATCATAATAATCTCAGCGCATTTCCACTGCGATGGAAAGTGATTTAATTGTAAAATTGAGTTATAAATCTTTGTTAGGAATATAATGGCTTTTTCTGGAAGATTTTTAATAACTTTCCCGTCTATATTATCATATCCGGGAGATTTTTTGATATTCAAAATTTTTATTTCGGCTTTGATTTCCGAAGGCGAAATATGTTTTATTGGCAAGCTCATTTGGTATGGAGCATCTAGATATCGGGCAATTTCTTCATCTACCGCAGAGTTATCGAATGGGTGAATTTCAAAAGTTTTAAAAAGATGTTTGGCAAAAGCTTCTGCCATACTTGCATCAGATCGACACCATGTACCACTATCATCTTTGAATGGGGGATTTCTTTTCGTTGGTCTTTTCAAAAATTTTGTTGCTTTCCACAAATTGTGCCCATTATCATTATCTGTATTTATATTGTCGAAAAAATCTTCAATAGATTTATTTTTTAAGTTGGCTAAATGAATTCTAAGATTTTTTGTTGCATGGTTTAGTAACCTTTTGTCGTACGGATTTCTGCTTAGTTGCCAAGTTTTTCTTAATCTTCTTTTAGTTCTAATAAGCTCGCGTGTTTCTGATGAAAGTTTAACTTTGTTTTCTAAGTCTGAAAGATTACATTTTGGATTTGACATAAAAGCAGCTTCATGTACCAAGTTAGTGAGTAGTTCCACAGCGTTATCCAGTTCCAAATTATTTGTTATAGACAAACTTAAATTTAGATTTTTGTCTAACCAATAAGCAAAAGACTCCATATCAGTTTTGTTTGTAATGAGTTTCTGGTTCTTATATGTAAGTTTAGTCGAAGTGTTGTATGATAATATAACTGGTGAGTGGTCTGAACTTAGATCGAAATTTTCCATAATACCAAGTTGATTAATGGGTATTCCCGCAAATACAAAAAAGTCAATTAGATCTGGAGTTTTATTTTGATCGGTAGGCCAATATGTTGGTTTACCCGTGGAGAGTACAGATATGTTTTTTATAGTGAGACACTTATGAAGCTCTCTACCTTTAGGGTTAATAAGACGTGAACCCCACCAAGGGTGTTTGGCATTAAAATCTCCACCCACTATAAACCTTGGACCAAGTTTGTTAAAAAAGTTTTGGTAGTCCTCACATTTTATATTGTGACGAGGTGGACAATAAATTGAACATACGGTTACTGTGTGGTTGTTGCACTTTAGTTTTATACAGGCAGCTTGTAATGATTCATTTAGTATTGACTCACCAAGTTCGTACTTTATTACTGATTTTATTAAAATTGCTGAACCTCCGTGAGCTCTTTCATTGGGATGGTTAGCATTTATCAAGTCGTAGCCTCTTATCTTAACAAATGACTTCTTAGTGAAGTGTGTTTCGGATATTAAAAATATGTCAATATTGTTTGTCAGTAGGAAGATTTCGACCTCCCGTAGGTGGTTTGAGAGACCGTTAGAATTCCATGTTGCTAAACGTAGATCTATTGACATAATTTGGTACACAAAACTGACATCATATTTAGTAATGTGTTTGTCAGCTCCATTTGTTTGGTTAATAGTGTTTCTATTTTTTTTAAAATAGAATTTTCATTTTCGTTGATAGAGTTGGAATTGCCTTTAAGAGCTTCTGAATATGTTACATTTGGCGTGTATTGGGTATTGTTGTTATTTACCACGTTCGTTTGAGGCATGTCTTCATTAACGAAACTTTGCTTTCTGGCTTGTTCAAAATTTGAAATTTTGCTTTGTAGTTTTCTTTTAATTTGTTGATGAACAACACATCCTCTGTAACTAGCAGGGTGTGATTCCAGGCAATTTGCACATTTAGCTGGAGTAGATTTACTCTTTGTACATTCAGCTGTGATATGATTTGCACCACATTTGACGCATTTGAATGGTTTATTGCAGTAGGACCTAGTATGACCATACTGTTGACAACGATGACATTGTGGAATGTTTCTAGTTTTACGCGGTGGTTCAACAGCAATAATTGCATTATTAATGTGGGTTAGGTTATATATTTCCTTATTGTTATCACTCGGCTCAAGGTCGACAAAGAACATAGAAAGAGGTTGCTTTGTTAAATTACTGGTTATGTTAGAAATATTTCTTACTTTGTGTCCAAATTTTTCGATAAATGTCTTCATGTCATTTATGTTGGTTGAGTAATGTAAATTCTTGATGACTATTCGGTATGCTCTATCTTGTTTCGTCTGAAAAGTATGAAAACTTATTTTTTTAAGTTTAAGATTTGAAACCAAAGTTCTATACGATGTAATGGTTTTAACCATAACTCTAATTTGTCCGTCTCTAAGAGCCTTATATGAGTATTGCGTTGGGGAAATTATACTGGAAAAATAGTGGGTCATGTCTTTTATGTTAGTTACATTTGGGATATATAATGGTGGTGGTTTTGGTTGCGAAGATTCTAAATTGTTGCTTGCAGCTTCTTCATTAGCAGCGTCTTCGATGTCTAAATCGATGAATCTATTGCTGCCTGATGTTGTGGATTCTTCCTTGTTGTCAACATGTCTACGTTTATTTTTAAATGACTCGGGTGAGTTTGGACGTTTTTTGGCGTATGGAATAGTTTGCCATTCAATTTCACTGTCACTTTCCTCATCCATGTCAAGTGCACTAGCACTCGTGCTAGCAGTAGCCATAGATGTTGTTGTTCTTTTTTTTTTCTTTTGTTTGTTTTATAATAACGAGATTAAGTACAATACTGTACTTTATTATTGTTAACGCACCTGCAATGTGCTATTGTTTTTTTTTTCTTCGCTGTTGACAAGCAAAGTTTTGTTTTTTTTTGTTTTTTGTTTTATTTTTTATTGTTTTTACAAATATTGTTTTTTTTTTACACTTTAGTCAACAAGTAGTCACGCGTCTATTCGCTAAGGCGGTTTAACAAAGACTGAAATTAAAAATTAAAAATTAAAAATTAAAAATTAAAAATTAAAAATTAAAAATTAAAAATTAAAAATTAAAAATTAAAAATTAAAAATTAAAAATTAAAAATTAAAAATTAAAAATTAAAAATTAAAAATTAA
This sequence comes from Cordilura impudica, assembly GCA_963682025.1. Classification (NCBI taxonomy): domain Eukaryota; kingdom Metazoa; phylum Arthropoda; class Insecta; order Diptera; family Scathophagidae; genus Cordilura; species Cordilura impudica. The sequence goes on from CAVMKG010000740.1 coordinate 33,363, forward strand.
AAATTAAAAACTAAAAACTAAAAATTAAAAATTAAAAATTAAAAATTAAAAATTAAAAATTAAAAATTAAAAATTAAAAATTAAAAATTAAAAATTAAAAATTAAAATTAAAAATTAAAAATTAAAAATTAAAAATTAAAAATTAAAAATTAAAAATTAAAAATTAAAAATTAAAAATTAAAAATTAAAAATTAAAAATTAAAAATTAAAAATTAAAAATTAAAAATTAAAAATTAAAAATTAAAAATTAAAAATTAAAAATTAAAAATTAAAAATTAAAAATTAAAAATTAAAAATTAAAAATTAAAAATTAAAAATTAAAAATTAAAAATTAAAAATTAAAAATTAAAAATTAAAAATTAAAAATTAAAAATTAAAAATTAAAAATTAAAAATTAAAAATTAAAAATTAAAAATTAAAAATTAAAAATTAAAAATTAAAAATTAAAAATTAAAAATTAAAAATTAAAAATTAAAAATTAAAAATTAAAAATTAAAAATTAAAAATTAAAAATTAAAAATTAAAAATTAAAAATTAAAAATTAAAAATTAAAAATTAAAAATTAAAAAATTAAAAATTAAAAATTAAAAATTAAAAATTAAAATTAAAAATTAAAAATTAAAATTAAAAATTAAAAATTAAAAATTAAAAATTAAAAATTAAAAATTAAAAATTAAAAATTAGAAATTAAAAATTAAAAATTAAAAATTAAAAATTAAAAATTAAAAATTAAAAATTAAAAATTAAAAATTAAAAACTAAAAACTAAAAACTAAAAATTAAAAATTAAAAATTAAAAATTAAAAATTAAAAATTAAAAATTAAAAATTAAAAATTAAAAATTAAAAATTAAAAATTAAAAATTAAAAATTAAAAATTAAAAATTAAAAATTAAAAATTAAAAATTAAAAATTAAAAATTAAAAATTAAAAATTAAAAATTAAAAATTAAAAATTAAAAATTAAAAATTAAAAATTAAAATTAAAAATTAAAAATTAAAATTAAAAATTAAAAATTAAAAATTAAAAATTAAAAATTAAAAATTAAAAATTAAAAATTAAAAATTAAAAATTAAAAATTAAAAATTAAAAATTAAAAATTAAAAATTAAAAATTAAAAATTAAAAATTAAAAATTAAAAATTAAAAATTAAAAATTAAAAATTAAAAATTAAAAATTAAAAATTAAAAATTAAAAATTAAAAATTAAAAATTAAAAATTAAAAATTAAAAATTAAAAATTAAAATTAAAAATTAAAAATTAAAAATTAAAAATTAAAAATTAAAAATTAAAAATTAAAAATTAAAAATTAAAAATTAAAAATTAAAAATTAAAAATTAAAAATTAAAAATTAAAAATTAAAAATTAAAAATTAAAAATTAAAAATTAAAAATTAAAAATTAAAAATTAAAAATTAAAAATTAAAAATTAAAAATTAAAAATTAAAAATTAAAAATTAAAAATTAAAAATTAAAAATTAAAAATTAAAAATTAAAAATTAAAAATTAAAAATTAAAAATTAAAAATTAAAAATTAAAAATTAAAAATTAAAAATTAAAAATTAAAAATTAAAAATTAAAAATTAAAAATTAAAAATTAAAAATTAAAAAATAAAAATTAAAATTAAAAAATTAAAAATT
>CAVMKG010000740.1:40000-90000 GCA_963682025.1 Cordilura impudica
TTAAAAATTAAAAATTAAAAATTAAAAATTAAAAATTAAAAATTAAAAATTAAAAAATAAAAATTAAAAATTAAAAATTAAAAATTGCAAATGAAAAATAAAAAATAAAAATTAAAAATTAAAAATTAAAAATCAAAAATTAAAAATTAAAAATTAAAAATTAAAAATTAAAAATTAAAAATTAAAAATTAAAAATTAAAAATTAAAAATTAAAAATTAAAAATTAAAAACTAAAAATTAAAAATTAAAAATTAAAAATTAAAAAATAAAAATTAAAAATTAAAAATTAAAATTAAAATTAAAAATTAAAAATTAAAAATTAAAAATTAAAAATTAAAAATTAAAAATTAAAAATTAAAAATTAAAAATTAAAAATTAAAAATTAAAAATTAAAAATTAAAAATTAAAAATTAAAATTAAAAATTAAAAATTTAAAATTAATAATTAAAAATTAGAAATTAAAAATTAAAAATTAAAAATTAAAAATTAAAAATTAAAAATTAAAAATTAAAAATTAAAAATTAAAAATTAAAAATTAAAAATTAAAAATTAAAAATTAAAAATTAAAAATTAAAAATTAAAAATTAAAAATTAAAAATTAAAAATTAAAAATTAAAAATTAAAAATTAAAAATTAAAAATTAAAAATTAAAAATTAAAAATTAAAAATTAAAAATTAAAAATTAAAAATTAAAAATTAAAAATTAAAAATTAAAAATTAAAAATTAAAAATTAAAAATTAAAAATTAAAAATTAAAAATTAAAAATTAAAAATTAAAAATTAAAAATTAAAAATTAAAAATTAAAAATTAAAAATTAAAAATTAAAAATTAAAAATTAAAAATTAAAAATTAAAAATTAAAAATTAAAAATTAAAAATTAAAAATTAAAAATTAAAAATTAAAAATTAAAAATTAAAAATTAAAAATTAAAAATTAAAAATTAAAAATTAAAAATTAAAAATTAAAAATTAAAAATTAAAAATTAAAAATTAAAAATTAAAATTAAAAATTAAAAATTAAAAATTAAAAATTAAAAATTAAAAATTAAATATTAAAAATTAAAAATTAAAAATTAAAAATTAAAAATTAAAAATAAAAATTAAAAATTAAAAATAAAAAATTAAAAATGATTGCAAATTGAAAATTAAAAATAAAAATTAAAAATTTAAAATTAAAAATTAAAAATTAAAAGTTAAAAATTAAAAATTAAAAATGAAAAATTAAAAATTAAAAATTAAAAATTAATAATTAAAAATTAAAAATTAAAAATTAAAAATTAAAAATTAAAAATTAAAAATTATAAATTATAAATTATAAATTATAAATTATAAATTAAAAATTAAAATGTCGTGTATACATGACGTAGCGTACGAATGTAGGCCAAATGCTAACTTACAGCGTCATGTATACAAACAATGAGGTGGCTCTCATTTCTATGGCACGAGCCGTACACACATACTACATATGGTCAATGTACTGAATGGGATGCGGCAGCACTTGTATTCTCAGTGAGTAATAATGAAACTGAGAGTGAAGCCGCGCGCCACTAGACATTGATTCAATGAGTATCCAGTTTTCCAAACTAAGCCACACCCCATTAACTAATTGAATGTAGAATTAAATTATCGAGAGCATGTTAGAACATCTCCCTTAGTATTAAGGATTATAAACCACACCTAGCTAAATAACTAAAGATAGACTTAAAATTATTGAGAGCATGTTAGAACATCTCTCTTAGTATTAATAATTATTAAGAGTACTTTAGAAAGTTCTCTTTAGCGAAGAAGTCTAGAACTTCTCATAAGTTCTTTATAAGCAGGGTTATTGTTTGTAAATAAAGGATTGGCGTTTTAGACTTACAAACGAAAACAACAAGTGTTTTTAATATGCTTCGAACATTATAGGCGATCTACTTCGAACATTATATGGCGATCCTTTTAGTCGATCCTGCAATCTTCTGATCCTACCAAATTGCTGATAGATATAAAGCAACAGAAATTAAAAAATACAGCAATTTAACTTTGCTAAATTTAATTTTGCTTAATCTGGAAGCAAAGGAAACAGGACAAACATAACTTACGCTTAGTCTTGATCCTTTTTGGTTTTAAGGATAGCAGAAAACAAATTTGATTTAATTTCAGAAAAAGGATCCTATGGATGACAACAACAGCTAATGATGATACACAAACTGATAATACAATAAAAACACCACGGTAACAGCAACAACCAAGAAAAGCCAGTCTGACTGCACGGAACAGCAATACAAATAACAACAGTACAAATTTGGAATAATTTTTTGGATTCTGTGGGTGAGAATCTGGAGGAACTGTGGAAAGAAGTGCAGCAAGCAGAAATTAGATGGGCCAAGATCCTAGAAGAGGGCAACGTTGACAACCAGCCAAGACCAGAGATATTGAACGTCGGCCCAAGGCCAAAATTTATAATGAATAAGAAGCAGACAGAACCAGCAATAGTAATTTTCCCGCTGCCAAACTGCAACAAATCCAGAGGAGGTTCGCTTGCACGCTATAAGAAACAAATTGCTGTAAAGTCGCATGAGCTGACGTACGAGGAAAATGAGGATAGAAGAATAAAACTACTATTAGAAATAACAAAATTAAAGAATGAAATAAAAAGCATAAAAAAGAAAAGAAAAATAAAAATAGGAATGCTAATGAAATAAATTAAATTATACACATATATATAAATAAAAGTTTGTTAGAAAAAACGTTAAATTAGTACAACAATAAATTTTGTTATATAACATTTATTTCCCTCTCGAGAATTAAAATAAATTTTAATAATGGGTAGCACGCAAACGAAGATATAGGAAGTAGTAACATCAACGGTAAACGCTCCAACAGCGGTAAGCGTTAGTTTTGAAGTACTAATACTGATTTGCGCTCTGACAACCATAGTAGTAATAATAAAATATTTAAAGAAATACGTAAAAAACAAATCCGTAGGCATTCAGTACGTAATGCAGTTTAAAGAAAAGTATAAAAAAAAAAACTTTTGAGAAAATCATTACTTCCTGAAAACAAAAAAAAAATATAAGAAAAAAAAATATATATAAAATAAATGTCTGAAAGATAAAAAAAAAAAAAAAAAAAATAATTGTATATATATATATATGTAAAGGGCAAAAGAATTTTTGAGGAAAAATGAGGACATTGTAGTTATTCAGGCAGATAAGGGAAATAAAACGGTGGCAATATATAAAAACGTATATAGAAACAAAATGGAAGAATTATTGGAGGATAAAAATACTTACCGCATACTGAGGACGAACCCTACCATAAAACTTCAGAAAGAAAACAACAACATAGTTTTGGAATTACACAAAAACAAATACATTGACACATGGCAAAAGAAACAGCTCCTTTGCCCAGCAGCTACTGCCCCACGTATATACGGATTGCCTAAAATTCATAAACAGGGTATTCCACTTAGGCCCATAGTTTCATCGGTACAAGTCCCGTGCTATAGATTGTCCAAACATATAGGACAAATTTTGAAGAATATTACTTCTGACGATTACAACATAAAAAACACAATAAACCTGAAAAAACAATTAAAAGATATAAAACTAGATAAAACGGATATGTTGGTTTCACTTGATGTCATATCTCTTTTTACGAACATCCCTATTCATGCGGCCATAAAAATTATAATGGGAAAATGGAACGTCATAAAAGATCACACGAAAATACCCAAATCTACGTTTCTTAAAATACTTCGGTTTTGCCTAAGTGATAATAATTATTTTGCTTATAATGAGAAAATTTATAACCAAATCTTTGGAATGCCAATGGGCAACCCACTTTCTCCAACTATAGCGGATATAGTATTAGATAACCTACTGGACGAAGCTTTTAAAGAATTAGAAACAAAAAATATACGCCTTAAATACATAACCAAGTATGTAGATGACATATTGGCTATTGTGAATACTGACGACAAGGATGAAATACTGAGAACTTTTAACAAACATCACCCGAAAATACAATTCACGATGGAAATTGAAAACGAAAAGGCAATCCCATTCTTGGACACAAAATTATATAGACAAGATTACCGAATAATATTTGATTGGTACACGAAAGATACTGCATCTGGTAGAATTATGAATTTTAATTCAACACAACCTAGAAGCCAAATAATAAATACAGCAAAAAACGTTATACGCAGAGTTTTAAGCATCAGCGATCATCAATTTCACAATACAAACATCTACAAAATCACAAAAACATTAAAGGAAAACAGTTTTCCTAAACGACTAATTTATTCATTGATAAATGAAACCCAAAACAAAATAAAAAACAATAATATTGAAAATAAAAACGACACACAAGATAAACAATTTTACAGTGTACGGTATGTTCCTGGCTTGACTGACTCAAAGAATATAAGAAACACAATAGAAAACAAAAATATCAACTACGCATACAAACCAAACACAACACTTAGTACAATTTTCTCAAACACTAAAGCACCCATCGATAAACAACAACAAAATAATATAGTGTACGAAATCAGATGTAAAGGGGATACCGACCACAGCTGTGATTTAATTTATATTGGTACAACCAAACGCACACTAGAGACGAGAATGGGAGAACACAAAAACGACATTGCCAAACAAAAACTCGCAACAGCTTTGGCGCAACACGTATTGGAGACAGGTCATACAGCTGACTTTAAAAAAGTAAAAATATTAGATAGAGAACCCATTGAAAAGAAGAGGTACACCATAGAAAGTTTACGAATCCAACAGAAAAAGGAATATACGATGAATTTAAAAGAGGATACTGACAAAATTAATGCTAGTTACAGGGTTGCAATACAATAACTTTACTGTGATATTATTTTAAGCTGAGTACTTGTTATTAATATATGTTCAATGTAATTTTTATTGTTTATGTTGGATGTAAATTAAATTCATTTTTAAATGTGATAAATAATACTCATGTTACTGTAAGTTATTGTCATATATATAGTGTATTTTTAATTTTTTTTAACGTGATGTTTTTTATATTAAATAGAATTTCCTTGAAAAAGTCAACAAAGAATTGACGAAACGTCGGAAAGAAATGTAATTTAAATGCAGTTTTATTTACATTAAAAATCTTAGGCCGTATTAGCTTATTTTCAAATAAAACAATGAAAAGAAAATGAATTTTATTGTATTTATATTATAATTATATAATAATTTTAAGAAAATATTTTATATACATATGTGAATCAAAATTATATAAATATCAATAAAGGAAAAGTAAAAAGAAATACATTAATATTGTCAATAATTGGTTCCTATGGAGAATGTCATACATTCTTTAGAAGCATTAATTGCAAATGCTAGAAAATCTTTAAACCGACCTTATTCACAGGAGACGGTAAATAATAAAAGAATAGAGATAGAAAATTTACAAAAGAATATAGAAGACACAATTATAGGTGATAAGATACCCATTGATGTTGGCGAAACATTTTAGGGAAAATTTAAAAAGCTAAAATTAGAAGCAATTGAATTATTGGAAAGACATAGTGAAAAGAAAAATAATTTAGAGCATAGACCAGAAATAGTAATAACAAACATGGAGTTAAGTGAATTGTCTGCAGTGTCAAAATTGATACCATCATTCACTGGTAGAAAAGAGGATATGTTAGGATTTGTAACGAACTTAAAATTAGTGGCACAGACGATACCACAAGACAAACAAAATTTTTTCCTAGAATTCGTCTTTAATGCAAAATTGGACAGTAAGGTACAGAATAGAGTAAGGCAGAGTAATGCACCCACCACGGTAGTTGAGCTTATAGCAGCTCTAAAAACAACATATAAGTCATTGAAAAGCTCGAACACCATCCTAAATGAACTAACCGGACTAAGGCAAAAAGATAATAACATTACTGGTTTTGCCAACAGGATAGAAAACTTAATAGCAGAACTAAATGAAATTCAAATTGCTGAAGAAGGCGAGGCAAACAGAAGCGCGATAGTGTATACAATTTTTTCGTCCATACCTGTATGGCAGAAAGTTTACTGTAGTGACTGACCATCGTCCATCGGTCGCATTGTTTTCTCATAAAAACCCAAATTCCAAATTAACAAGAATTAGACTAGAACTATCGGATTATGATTTCGAAATAATATTTAAAAAAGGGACAAGCAACACAAATGCAGACGCATTGTCAAGAATAGAATTAAATTCTAACATACTGAAAACTATGGTACCCAATAAAATTGACGAATTAAGCAAAAAGACGCTGGTGATTACTAGAACAATGAAAAGGAAAATGATACAAAATGAGGTAAATAATGATAAAATTGATAATGAGGATAAATATGAAATTGAGGAAAAGGATGAATCATCTACTATTGAGCGTCATGAACTCAAGATGTGGGGATGTACATCCATGAAAGATATAAAACGTGCACGAAAACTAAAATTTATATTAACAAAGTCGACAAAGGAATACTTACGAATTGAAGATAATCATTCTGTGAACCACACGATCGTAAAGTGTAGTGATAATCCCATTTATCTAGATAATATGTTGGAGAAACTATGTTTCAGGTTAAGCAGATTGAATTATGCTATATTCGCACTGGAAAAAGGTGACGAAATATTTGATGTTATAACCCATGGGAAATTAAAAGAAAAATTTAACAAGATTAAAAATAATAATGACGTCAAAATTATACTATATACTAAACCTCAGAACATAATAGATAGCGAAGAGAGAACAAAATTAATTAAATTGTATCGCAACACACCATGCGGAGGTCATTTCGGGATAAGAAAGACTTTAATAGAGCTTAAACAAAAATATGTATGGAAGAATATGCACAAGATGGTAAGAAAATATGTATCAACGTGTGATCTTTGTCAAAGGAACTAACAGATAAGGCACACAAAAGAACCATTCAATATAACGGACACACCTGGGAATAGTTTTGAGACCGTGGTAACTGACACAGTAGGACCACTGCGTCCATCAGGTTTTTACAGATACATACTGACAATGCAGTGTGAACTGACAAAATAAATTATAGCAGTTCCTATGGAGACAAAAGATGCCAAATCAGTAGCAAAGGCTATGGTTGAGGGTTTAATATTAAGATATGGGACATTTAAAACTTTAAAATCTGACAAGGGTACAGAATTTACAAACGAACTTTTAAGGGAAGTATGCAATTTGTTAAAAATAGAACAGAGATTCTCAACGCCGTACCATCACCATCACTATAGGTACAGTCGAACGGAATCATAGAGTCCTAAATGAATACTTTTTAAAAATTAAAAATTAAAAATTAAAAATTAAAAATTAAAAATTAAAAATTAAAAATTAAAAATTAAAAATTAAAAATTAAAAATTAAAAATTAAAAATTAAAAATTAAAAATTAAAAATTAAAAATTAAAAATTAAAAATTAAAAATTAAAAATTAAAAATTAAAAATTAAAAATTAAAAATTAAAAATTAAAAATTAAAAATTAAAAATTAAAAATTAAAAATTAAAAATTAAAAATTAAAAATTAAAAATTAAAAATTAAAAATTAAAAATTAAAAATTAAAAATTAAAAATTAAAAATTAAAAATTAAAAATTAAAAATTAAAAATTAAAAATTAAAAATTAAAAATTAAAAATTAAAAATTAAAAATTAAAAATTAAAAATTAAAAATTAAAAATTAAAAATTAAAAATTAAAAATTAAAAATTAAAAATTAAAAATTAAAAATTAAAAATTAAAAATTAAAAATTAAAAATTAAAAATAAAAAATTAAAAATTAAAAATTAAAAATTAAAAACTAAAAATTAAAAATTAAAAATTAAAAATTAAAATTTAAAAATTAAAAATTACAAATTACAAATTAATAATAAAAATTAAAAATTAGAAATTAAAAATTAAAATTTAAAAACTAATAATTAAAAATTAAAAATTAAAAATTAAAATTAAAAATTAAAAATTAAAAATTAAAAATTAAAAATTAAAAATTAAAAATTAAAAATTAAAAATTAAAAATTAAAAATTAAAAATTAAAAATTAAAAATTAAAAATTAAAAATTAAAAATTAAAAATTAAAAATTAAAAACTAAAAATTAAAAATTAAAAATTAAAAATTAAAAATTAAAAATTAAAAATTAAAAATTAAAAATTAAAAATTAAAAATTAAAAATTAAAAATTAAAAATTAAAAATTAAAAGTTAAAAATTAAAAATTAAAAATTAAAAATTAAAAATTAAAAATTAAAAATTAAAAATTAAAAATTAAAAATTAAAAATTAAAAATTAAAAATTAAAAATTAAAAATTAAAAATTAAAAATTAAAAATTAAAAATTAAAAATTAAAAATTAAAAATTAAAAATTAAAAATTAAAATTTAAAAATTAAAAATTAAAAATTAAAAATTAAAAATTAAAAATTAAAAATTAAAAATTAAAAATTAAAAATTAAAAATTAAAAATTAAAAATTAAAAATTAAAAATTAAAAATTAAAAATTAAAAATTAAAAATTAAAAATTAAAAATTAAAACTTAAAAATTAAAAATTAAAAATTAAAAATTAAAAATTAAAAATTAAAAATTAAAAATTAAAAATTAAAAATTAAAAATTAAAAATTAAAAATTAAAAATTAAAAATTAAAAATTACAAATTAAAAATTAAAAATTAAAAATTAAAAATTATAAATTATAAATTAAAAATTAAAAATTAAAAATTAAAAATAAAAAATCAAAAATCAAAAATTAAAAATTAAAAATTAAAAATTAAAAATTAAAAATTAAAAATTAAAAATTAAAAATTAAAAATTAAAAATTAAAAACTAAAAATTAAAAATTAAAAATTAAAAATTAAAAATTAAAAATTAAAAATTAAAAATTAAAAATTAAAAATTAAAAATTAAAAATTAAAAATTAAAAATTAAAAATTAAAAATTAAAAATTAAAAATTAAAAATTAAAAATTAAAAATTAAAAATTAAAAATTAAAAATTAAAAATTAAAAATTAAAAATTAAAAATTAAAAATTAAAAATTAAAAATTAAAAATTAAAAATTAAAAATTAAAAATTAAAAATTAAAAATTAAAAATTAAAAATTAAAAATTAAAAATTAAAAATTAAAAATTAAAAATTAAAAATTAAAAATTAAAAATTAAAAATTAAAAATTAAAAATTAAAAATTAAAAATTAAAAATTAAAAATTAAAAATTAAAAATTAAAAATTAAAAATTAAAAATTAAAAATTAAAAATTAAAAATTAAAAATTAAAAATTAAAAATTAAAAATTAAAAATTAAAAATTAAAAATTAAAAATTGCAAATGAATAAAAAATAAAAATTAAAAATTAAAAATTAAAAATTAAAAATCAAAAATTAAAAATTAAAAATTAAAAATTAAAAATTAAAAATTAAAAATTAAAAATTAAAAATTAAAAATTAAAAATTAAAAACTAAAAATTAAAAATTAAAAATTAAAAATTAAAAATTAAAAAATAAAAATTAAAAATTAAAATTAAAATTAAAAATTAAAAATTAAAAATTAAAAATTAAAAATTAAAAATTAAAAATTAAAAATTAAAAATTAAAAATTAAAAATTAAAAATTAAAAATTAAAAATTAAAAATTAAAAATTAAAAATTAAAAATTAAAAATTAAAAATTAAAAATTAAAAATTAAAAATTAAAAATTAAAAATTAAAAATTAAAAATTAAAAATTAAAAATTAAAAATTAAAAATTAAAAATTAAAAATTAAAAATTAAAAATTAAAAATTAAAAATTAAAAATTAAAAATTAAAAATTAAAAATTAAAAATTAAAAATTAAAAATTAAAAATTAAAAATTAAAAATTAAAAATTAAAAATTAAAAATTAAAAATTAAAAATTAAAAATTAAAAATTGCAAATGAATAAAAAATAAAAATTAAAAATTAAAAATTAAAAATCAAAAATTAAAAATTAAAAATTAAAAATTAAAAATTAAAAATTAAAAATTAAAAATTTAAAATTAAAAATTAAAAATTAAAAACTAAAAATTAAAAATTAAAAATTAAAAATTAAAAATTAAAAAATAAAAATTAAAAATTAAAATTAAAATTAAAAATTAAAAATTAAAAATTAAAAATTAAAAATTAAAAATTAAATATTAAAAATTAAAAATTAAAAATTAAAAATTAAAAATTAAAAATTAAAAATTAAAAATTAAAAATTAAAAATTAAAAATTAAAAATTAAAATTAAAAATTAAAAATTTAAAATTAATAATTAAAAATTAGAAATTAAAAATTAAAAATTAAAAATTAAAAATTAAAAATTAAAAATTAAAAATTAAAATTAAAAATTAAAAATTAAAAATTAAAAATTAAAAATTAAAAATTAAAAATTAAAAATTAAAAATTAAAAATTAAAAATTAAAAATTAAAAATTAAAAATTAAAAATTAAAAATTAAAAATTAAAAATTAAAAATTAAAAATTAAAAATTAAAAATTAAAAATTAAAAATTAAAAATTAAAAATTAAAAATTAAAAATTAAAAATTAAAAATTAAAAATTAAAAATTAAAAATTAAAAATTAAAAATTAAAAATTAAAAATTAAAAATTAAAAATTAAAAATTAAAAATTAAAAATTAAAAATTAAAAATTAAAAATTAAAAATTAAAAATTAAAAATTAAAAATTAAAAATTAAAAATTGAAAATTAAAAATTAAAAATTAAAAATTAAAAATTAAAAATTAAAAATTAAAAATTAAAAATTAAAAATTAAAAATTAAAAATTAAAAATTAAAAATTAAAAATTAAAAATTAAAAATTAAAAATTAAAAATTAAAAATTAAAAATTAAAAATTAAAAATTAAAAATTAAAAATTAAAAATTAAAAATTAAAAATTAAAAATTAAAAATTAAAAATCAATAATTAAAAATTAAAAATTAAAAATTAAAAATTAAAAATTAAAAATTAAAAATTAAAAATTAAAAATTAAAAATTAAAAATTAAAAATTAAAAATTAAAAATTAAAAATTAAAAATTAAAAATTAAAAATTAAAAATTAAAAATTAAAAATTAAAAATTAAAAATTAAAAATTAAAAATTAAAAATTAAAAATTAAAAATTAAAAATTAAAAAATAAAAATTAAAAATTAAAAATTAAAAATTGCAAATGAAAAATAAAAAATAAAAATTAAAAATTAAAAATTAAAAATCAAAAATTAAAAATTAAAAATTAAAAATTAAAAATTAAAAATTAAAAATTAAAAATTAAAAATTAAAAATTAAAAACTAAAAATTAAAAATTAAAAATTAAAAATTAAAAAATAAAAATTAAAAATTAAAAATTAAAATTAAAATTAAAAATTAAAAATTAAAAATTAAAAATTAAAAATTAAAAATTAAAAATTAAAAATTAAAAATTAAAATTAAAAATTAAAAATTTAAAATTAATAATTAAAAATTAGAAATTAAAAATTAAAAATTAAAAATTAAAAATTAAAAATTAAAAATTAAAAATTAAAAATTAAAAATTAAAAATTAAAAATTAAAAATTAAAAATTAAAAATTAAAAATTAAAAATTAAAAATTAAAAATTAAAAATTAAAAATTAAAAATTAAAAATTAAAAATTAAAAATTAAAAATTAAAAATTAAAAATTAAAAATTAAAAATTAAAATTAAAAATTAAAAATTAAAAATTAAAAATTAAAAATTAAATATTAAAAATTAAAAATTAAAAATTAAAAATAAAAATTAAAAATTAAAAATAAAAAATTAAAAATGATTGCAAATTGAAAATTAAAAATAAAAATTAAAAATTTAAAATTAAAAATTAAAAATTAAAAATTAAAAGTTAAAAATTAAAAATTAAAAGTTAAAAATTAAAAATTAAAAATTAAAAATTAAAAATTAAAAATTAAAAATTAAAAATTAAAAATTAAAAATTAAAAATTATAAATTATAAATTATAAATTATAAATTAAAAATTAAAATGTCGTGTATACATGACGTAGCGTACGAATGTAGGCCAAATGCTAACTTACAGCGTCATGTATACAAACAATGAGGTGGCTCTCATTTCTATGGCACGAGCCGTACACACATACTACATATGGTCAATGTACTGAATGGGATGCGGCAGCACTTGTATTCTCAGTGAGTAATAATGAAACTGAGAGTGAAGCCGCGCGCCACTAGACATTGATTCAATGAGTATCCAGTTTTCCAAACTAAGCCACACCCCATTAACTAATTGAATGTAGAATTAAATTATCGAGAGCATGTTAGAACATCTCCCTTAGTATTAAGGATTATAAACCACACCTAGCTAAATAACTAAAGATAGACTTAAAATTATTGAGAGCATGTTAGAACATCTCTCTTAGTATTAATAATTATTAAGAGTACTTTAGAAAGTTCTTCTGATCCTACCAAATTGCTGATAGATATAAAGCAACAGAAATTAAAAAATACAGCAATTTAACTTTGCTAAATTTAATTTTGCTTAATCTGGAAGCAAAGGAAACAGGACAAACATAACTTACGCTTAGTCTTGATCCTTTTTGGTTTTAAGGATAGCAGAAAACAAATTTGATTTAATTTCAGAAAAAGGATCCTATGGATGACAACAACAGCTAATGATGATACACAAACTGATAATACAATAAAAACACCACGGTAACAGCAACAACCAAGAAAAGCCAGTCTGACTGCACGGAACAGCAATACAAATAACAACAGTACAAATTTGGAATAATTTTTTGGATTCTGTGGGTGAGAATCTGGAGGAACTGTGGAAAGAAGTGCAGCAAGCAGAAATTAGATGGGCCAAGATCCTAGAAGAGGGCAACGTTGACAACCAGCCAAGACCAGAGATATTGAACGTCGGCCCAAGGCCAAAATTTATAATGAATAAGAAGCAGACAGAACCAGCAATAGTAATTTTCCCGCTGCCAAACTGCAACAAATCCAGAGGAGGTTCGCTTGCACGCTATAAGAAACAAATTGCTGTAAAGTCGCATGAGCTGACGTACGAGGAAAATGAGGATAGAAGAATAAAACTACTATTAGAAATAACAAAATTAAAGAATGAAATAAAAAGCATAAAAAAGAAAAGAAAAATAAAAATAGGAATGCTAATGAAATAAATTAAATTATACACATATATATAAATAAAAGTTTGTTAGAAAAAACGTTAAATTAGTACAACAATAAATTTTGTTATATAACATTTATTTCCCTCTCGAGAATTAAAATAAATTTTAATAATGGGTAGCACGCAAACGAAGATATAGGAAGTAGTAACATCAACGGTAAACGCTCCAACAGCGGTAAGCGTTAGTTTTGAAGTACTAATACTGATTTGCGCTCTGACAACCATAGTAGTAATAATAAAATATTTAAAGAAATACGTAAAAAACAAATCCGTAGGCATTCAGTACGTAATGCAGTTTAAAGAAAAGTATAAAAAAAAAAACTTTTGAGAAAATCATTACTTCCTGAAAACAAAAAAAAAAATACAAGAAAAAAAAATATATATAAAATAAATGTCTGAAAGATAAAAAAAAAAAAAAAAAAAAATAATTGTATATATATATATATGTAAAGGGCAAAAGAATTTTTGAGGAAAAATGAGGACATTGTAGTTATTCAGGCAGATAAGGGAAATAAAACGGTGGCAATATATAAAAACGTATATAGAAACAAAATGGAAGAATTATTGGAGGATAAAAATACTTACCGCATACTGAGGACGAACCCTACCATAAAACTTCAGAAAGAAAACAACAACATAGTTTTGGAATTACACAAAAACAAATACATTGACACATGGCAAAAGAAACAGCTCCTTTGCCCAGCAGCTACTGCCCCACGTATATACGGATTGCCTAAAATTCATAAACAGGGTATTCCACTTAGGCCCATAGTTTCATCGGTACAAGTCCCGTGCTATAGATTGTCCAAACATATAGGACAAATTTTGAAAATAAAAACGACACACAAGATAAACAATTTTACAGTGTACGGTATGTTCCTGGCTTGACTGACTCAAAGAATATAAGAAACACAATAGAAAACAAAAATATCAACTACGCATACAAACCAAACACAACACTTAGTACAATTTTCTCAAACACTAAAGCACCCATCGATAAACAACAACAAAATAATATAGTGTACGAAATCAGATGTAAAGGGGATACCGACCACAGCTGTGATTTAATTTATATTGGTACAACCAAACGCACACTAGAGACGAGAATGGGAGAACACAAAAACGACATTGCCAAACAAAAACTCGCAACAGCTTTGGCGCAACACGTATTGGAGACAGGTCATACAGCTGACTTTGAAAAAGTAAAAATATTAGATAGAGAACCCATTGAAAAGAAGAGGTACACCATAGAAAGTTTACGAATCCAACAGAAAAAGGAATATACGATGAATTTAAAAGAGGATACTGACAAAATTAATGCTAGTTACAGGGTTGCAATACAATAACTTTACTGTGATATTATTTTAAGCTGAGTACTTGTTATTAATATATGTTCAATGTAATTTTTATTGTTTATGTTGGATGTAAATTAAATTCATTTTTAAATGTGATAAATAATACTCATGTTACTGTAAGTTATTGTCATATATATAGTGTATTTTTAATTTTTTTTAACGTGATGTTTTTTATATTAAATAGAATTTCCTTGAAAAAGTCAACAAAGAATTGACGAAACGTCGGAAAGAAATGTAATTTAAATGCAGTTTTATTTACATTAAAAATCTTAGGCCGTATTAGCTTATTTTCAAATAAAACAATGAAAAGAAAATGAATTTTATTGTATTTATATTATAATTATATAATAATTTTAAGAAAATATTTTATATACATATGTGAATCAAAATTATATAAATATCAATAAAGGAAAAGTAAAAAGAAATACATTAATATTGTCAATAATTGGTTCCTATGGAGAATGTCATACATTCTTTAGAAGCATTAATTGCAAATGCTAGAAAATCTTTAAACCGACCTTATTCACAGGAGACGGTAAATAATAAAAGAATAGAGATAGAAAATTTACAAAAGAATATAGAAGACACAATTATAGGTGATAAGATACCCATTGATGTTGGCGAAACATTTTAGGGAAAATTTAAAAAGCTAAAATTAGAAGCAATTGAATTATTGGAAAGACATAGTGAAAAGAAAAATAATTTAGAGCATAGACCAGAAATAGTAATAACAAACATGGAGTTAAGTGAATTGTCTGCAGTGTCAAAATTGATACCATCATTCACTGGTAGAAAAGAGGATATGTTAGGATTTGTAACGAACTTAAAATTAGTGGCACAGACGATACCACAAGACAAACAAAATTTTTTCCTAGAATTCGTCTTTAATGCAAAATTGGACAGTAAGGTACAGAATAGAGTAAGGCAGAGTAATGCACCCACCACGGTAGTTGAGCTTATAGCAGCTCTAAAAACAACATATAAGTCATTGAAAAGCTCGAACACCATCCTAAATGAACTAACCGGACTAAGGCAAAAAGATAATAACATTACTGGTTTTGCCAACAGGATAGAAAACTTAATAGCAGAACTAAATGAAATTCAAATTGCTGAAGAAGGCGAGGCAAACAGAAGCGCGATAGTGTATACAATTTTTTCGTCCATACCTGTATGGCAGAAAGTTTACTGTAGTGACTGACCATCGTCCATCGGTCGCATTGTTTTCTCATAAAAACCCAAATTCCAAATTAACAAGAATTAGACTAGAACTATCGGATTATGATTTCGAAATAATATTTAAAAAAGGGACAAGCAACACAAATGCAGACGCATTGTCAAGAATAGAATTAAATTCTAACATACTGAAAACTATGGTACCCAATAAAATTGACGAATTAAGCAAAAAGACGCTGGTGATTACTAGAACAATGAAAAGGAAAATGATACAAAATGAGGTAAATAATGATAAAATTGATAATGAGGATAAATATGAAATTGAGGAAAAGGATGAATCATCTACTATTGAGCGTCATGAACTCAAGATGTGGGGATGTACATCCATGAAAGATATAAAACGTGCACGAAAACTAAAATTTATATTAACAAAGTCGACAAAGGAATACTTACGAATTGAAGATAATCATTCTGTGAACCACACGATCGTAAAGTGTAGTGATAATCCCATTTATCTAGATAATATGTTGGAGAAACTATGTTTCAGGTTAAGCAGATTGAATTATGCTATATTCGCACTGGAAAAAGGTGACGAAATATTTGATGTTATAACCCATGGGAAATTAAAAGAAAAATTTAACAAGATTAAAAATAATAATGACGTCAAAATTATACTATATACTAAACCTCAGAACATAATAGATAGCGAAGAGAGAACAAAATTAATTAAATTGTATCGCAACACACCATGCGGAGGTCATTTCGGGATAAGAAAGACTTTAATAGAGCTTAAACAAAAATATGTATGGAAGAATATGCACAAGATGGTAAGAAAATATGTATCAACGTGTGATCTTTGTCAAAGGAACTAACAGATAAGGCACACAAAAGAACCATTCAATATAACGGACACACCTGGGAATAGTTTTGAGACCGTGGTAACTGACACAGTAGGACCACTGCGTCCATCAGGTTTTTACAGATACATACTGACAATGCAGTGTGAACTGACAAAATAAATTATAGCAGTTCCTATGGAGACAAAAGATGCCAAATCAGTAGCAAAGGCTATGGTTGAGGGTTTAATATTAAGATATGGGACATTTAAAACTTTAAAATCTGACAAGGGTACAGAATTTACAAACGAACTTTTAAGAGAAGTATGCAATTTGTTAAAAATAGAACAGAGATTCTCAACGCCGTACCATCACCATCACTATAGGTACAGTCGAACGGAATCATAGAGTCCTAAATGAATACTTTTTAAAAATTAAAAATTAAAAATTAAAAATTAAAAATTAAAAATTAAAAATTAAAAATTAAAAATTAAAAATTAAAAATTAAAAATTAAAAATTAAAAATTAAAAATTAAAAATTAAAAATTAAAAATTAAAAATTAAAAATTAAAAATTAAAAATTAAAAATTAAAAATTAAAAATTAAAAATTAAAAATTAAAAATTAAAAATTAAAAATTAAAAATTAAAAATTAAAAATTAAAAATTAAAAATTAAAAATTAAAAATTAAAAATTAAAAATTAAAAATTAAAAATTAAAAATTAAAAATTAAAAATTAAAAATTAAAAATTAAAAATTAAAAATTAAAAATTAAAAATTAAAAATTAAAAATTAAAAATTAAAAATTAAAAATTAAAAATTAAAAATTAAAAATTAAAAATTAAAAATTAAAAATTGAAAATTAAAAATTAAAAATTAAAAATTAAAAATTAAAAATTAAAAATTAAAAATTAAAAATTAAAAATTAAAAATTAAAAATTAAAAATTAAAAATTAAAAATTAAAAATTAAAAATTAAAAATTAAAAATTAAAAATTAAAAATTAAAAATTAAAAATTAAAAATTAAAAATTAAAAATTAAAAATTAAAAATTAAAAATTAAAAATTAAAAATTAAAAATTAAAAATCAATAATTAAAAATTAAAAATTAAAAATTAAAAATTAAAAATTAAAAATTAAAAATTAAAAATTAAAAATTAAAAATTAAAAATTAAAAATTAAAAATTAAAAATTAAAAATTAAAAATTAAAAATTAAAAGTAAAAATTAAAAAATAATTATTAGAAATTAAAAATTATATATTAAAAATGAAAAATGAAAAATGAGAACTGAAAAATTTAATATTAAAAAGAATAAAAATATAAAATTAATATTCAAAAATAAAAACCTAAAAATAATGAAAATTTAAAGTTAGAAATTAAATTTTCTGAAAAAAGTTCCTTGTCCTGAAAAGTGGAAAACATTTCCTTCAAAAGTACTTTCTTTTAAAAAATACCTGTTCTAAGAAATAGTTTTCTTTAAAAAGTATCTTTTCTTAAAAACGGCCTGTTCTTGAAAAAATTATTTTCCTTGAAAATTATTTTTAAATCTTCCTAAAAAGGTGACTTTTCTTAAAAAAGTATTTTCATCATTTTCCATCGGGGTTTTTTATACCCTCCACACCACTACACAGAGGGTATATATCAGTTTATCAAAACGTTTGTAACTCATCGAAATAAATTCCGCAGACCGTATAAACTATTTATATTCTCGATTATTTTAAATGGAAAAGTCGATCTGGCGTTGTTCTAAAATTTTTACTAATCTAGCCTTTTTTCTTTAAGATTGTCATAACCTGGTTATGACATTATGTTTAGAACACGGGTGGAGGGTATCAAAGATTCGACACAGCTGAATATAACACTCTTTTTATATTTGTTTCTGTTACAAATTTATATACATACAGGGTGTTCCAAAAACTTTCCGAAAAAATTAAATGCGCAATAGCTTGGATCAATATGAATATTTTTTGTTCTAGCATCACTGTTCTATCCCCTACCGTCTTCGAGTTATTGAATCTCAAAGATAAATGCATTTGTGAATGCATTTCTTAAATTTCAAAAACAACTTTCAATTTTTAAATAAATTTTCTTTGAATTAATTGTTAAAAAAAATTTTTTCTTTATTTTTTTTACAAATGCTCAAAGAAAACTGGAAAAAAAAATTTCACAATTTTTTTTTTGGCACATAACTCAGATAAAAATGTTTAAAAAGAAGTAAGTTGTTTTAAAATGAATTAAATGTATTTAGAAATGCATTATTTTTTGAGACGCTATAGCTCGAAAATGGTAGCCGTTAGAACAGTGGTGCTAGATCCAAGCCATCGCGCCTTTAATTTTTTCGGAAAGTTTTTGGAACACCCTGTATATATATATTCTCTTTTTTTAAATAGGTAGTCCAAAAAGAATTAAAAATATATATTAGCATGTTAAGAAGAAAGTTTTTGACAAAAGATATTTAATGAGTTTGTGTTGATGTTTGAAACTATTAATAATACTTTACATAGGCACAGCTCTTATAATAAATCGATTCTAAACCGCTTTCTTAGTCGATTTTTTAAAATTGGTTTTGTGTTTTTGTATTAGATGTATCTTTAAATTAACATATTACTAGCTAATTCAGATAAAAAATATTTTAAAATTTGCTTTTCTTTCATATTAATATCTGGAAATTTTTAGCCAAGAATTATAGTTTTTATTACAAGAAATTATAATAGAAACTTGCCAAAAAGAATAACAAATAAAAAACTAAATTAAATTGGTGTTCGAAATTAAAGTTTCAGTGTCGGCAACAGTTTTAAAGTGGTAGCCGTAGCCAACATTTGTTGTAATACTGAGTTTAAGACGCAAGTGGAGGCAATCGAAGATTCGGCACTGCCGAATTTAACACTCTTACTTATTTAGTTTTTCTTTGTTCTGCAACCTTTTAACACACTTCACTGAATGTTTTTATTAATTTTAATTATTTTAATATTGTTTTTAATAAGATATAAAGCGAAATTTGTAATTTATAACAAAAGCTGATTTAATATTTTTTTTTTGAGAACTGTCAAAGTGATTTTAATTTGAGGGCTGCCAACTATCACATAAAACATAAAATTTTCGCAAGGGGGACATACTACATCATCAACGGGAAAACCTTCGGATGAGGTAATCTTCTATTCAATCGTTCTTGAACAAATACAACATATACCAAATATCTTAAGAAAAGCAACAAATACACTGTAAATTTTTATTTTTAGCTAGTTTTTTCCAAGTTTCATTCATATCTCCTGACCCTTTCTACCGATTTTGACGATTTTAAAAAGCAACTCCTTTGGGATGTTAATAAACGATTTTATATAAAAACGAACAGTCCAGCTTAGATATTGAGGGCGTGATCGTGATTTCCACAGACAGACAGACAGACGATCATCGCTAAATCAACTTCCCTTGTTATAAGGATCAAGAAAATAAATAGTTTTGGGGCATCCGGAATTTATTTCGATGCGTTACAAACGGGATGACAAAACTATATATACCCTCTTCACAGTGGTGTGGTATGTATAAAAATTATTAAGTTCTTGTGTTATGAAATTTTTAGAATCAAACGCTCTTCTATTGTTTGTTTCATTTAACTTTTCTCATTTTTTTAACAAACAAAATTATCCACCAACTCATTTTCGGAACCACGCTTGAAAGAATAAATAAAAATAAATTATTGCTGCCCAATAATAGCAAATATATGGAAATAAAAACCAAAGGCATTTGTGAGCACGAAAGTGAAAATAATATGTACATATGTATGTATGTATGTATTTATGAAATTTATTTATGATTTGGATGCCAGTCCAAAATAATAGTTTTAACTACGAACTGAATAATAATGGGTGAACAGAGAACAAACGAACAATTCTCTCCAAATCCATAGAAGAGTGTTGAATTAGCCAAGATGACAATTTTCATTTAATATCATTAGCGATGGTTTACCACGCACACGTTGTTGGTGATATGAATATAATGGATGAATAAATGAGTATTTCGATTACCTTGATCGCTTTTAGCTTTTGAAGTCACCCTAAAAAGCCAACAACCGATGCAGATTTTGTGAAAACTTTTTCTATCATGACATTTGTGTGGACTTTGTGCTTGGCGTCCAAAATTTAAATTTTAGTTAGTCGAAAGTTGTCATAGTAATAACATTAAAGAGTGGAAGTTTTAAATTTTATAGAATAAAACATTTAACTAGAATAAGATAATACCAAAAAATAATAATAAACATAAGTTGAGCGTAACGAACAATATATAAACGAAACAATAAATTAAAATGGATTTCAAATTTAATAAACTGCGTATAAACAAATTAATTGTCACAGTCTTAGGAGTAATTTGCACATCTACGGCACAGCAGACCCAAGTCAATTTGAAGCAAGGCGCTTTAGTTGGGGTAATTTCGAAATTTGTTGTGATCTTTTCATGGTGAAGGGTATATGTTGGATATATGTATGTGATACATTTATAAGACATTTCTTTATTTTACTGCACGATAGTATAACACTTAGATAAATTTAAATGTTGTAGATCTCACTAATAAACCCTCTATTCCCATAAAGTTAAAAGTATTTCCGGATTCAGCTCGGACAGCCGTATATGCTTTTCTTGGAGTACCTTATGCAGAACCACCACTTGGTGATCTTCGATTTGCTGTAAGACGTTGTTATTGTGAATAACTACGAACTGAATTTCTATTTAATATTTTTTTAGCCACCAAATGTGCAT
This sequence comes from Cordilura impudica, assembly GCA_963682025.1. Lineage (NCBI taxonomy): Eukaryota > Metazoa > Arthropoda > Insecta > Diptera > Scathophagidae > Cordilura > Cordilura impudica. Next base: position 61,263 of record CAVMKG010000740.1, read on the forward strand.
AATGGTTGGAATCGAACACTGCAGGCTATAAACATGAAACCCATTTGTCCCCAACTATCAAATACTGTATATGATGAGACTTCAGATGAGCTTTTATCACGCCCAGATGAAATAAATGAGGATTGTCTATACTTGAACATATGGGTACCAGAGGTAAGCGTTGGTCACTCTTAAAACGGATTATTTATCAGATTTGTATTCAAGTATTTTACAACAAATACTTTACATTGCATCTAACTTGCAAAACAAACAAAAATTTTGATATTGTATTTAGGCTCTTTTTATATTAAGACAACAGCTTATGCAATCATGCTGAATATGTAAAATTTTATTAAAATTTCGATGGTCCTTGCTAATCCACTGACATATATCAGTTTCAGTTATAATTTCGAGGATTTATTTAAATCTGCTTATAATAAGTAATAAGTGAGAAACTAATCAATTTTCGATATCCATTTGTTAAAGCTTTGTCGGCCAACAGGGATCGTGTTTTGTTTTAAAATAGATGTTAGTTAAATACACTTTTTTAGGCGTTAGAAGCGTACATAAAAATCGCATAAAAGAATATGAGAGCAAGGTGTGAAAATTTTACCAAAATCGTCAATAAAATATAAAGAATCACAAATTTAGAGTAATAAAAATTCATTTATTTTAAAATTTTACTTTTTACATAAAATAACAATCAAATCAGGAGTACAGATGATAAGAAAAAGTTGAATGACCGAATTACATTCAGGTTTAATGATCAAATTTTGGCCGTAAATTTCACAATATATCCAGCCGGTACGTCATACTAGATTTGACTTACACAAGTATTTGTTAGTTTTTTCCGCACTTTTTATTTTCCGGGGTAATCGCTTGCAATTTAATGGAATCACGATAATTTCCGCTATATAAAAAAATAAAAAGCAGTGAAATTATTTACTTTATTAAGTATTGGGTGTTTTTTTTAGAGTAAAGGAATTTAAAATAATATAGAGCAAAGAAAAATATTTTTAATATCAATTAAATTGGCTTCATTGGATAGATAAGTACAAGCCATTAAAGTTGAAAACACAACTGGGACGAACGACGAATTTTTCGTTCCGAATATTCGTCGTCAGAAATAAAACACATTTGTGTATATGGAAATGCACACAATCAGTGCGTCGAACGAAATACGTAGTGCGTAACGAACTCTGCGATAGGTTTATTTCTATTTCTAACGCCGACGAACGACGAATAAATTGATGTAGAGTGACCGTATTTTATTTTAGTTTTTCAAATGTTTTAGTAAATAAAGTAATTTTTGTCTTTAAGAATTGTTTTATATATTATTTATAACTTATAAGATAAATAAAATCTATTTTTAATTATATAATTTTCTTTTACATAGTTTTTTGTTAATATTTATTCTTTTTCGTTTAGTGCTTCTTTTTTTTTAAATATGGTTACACTATCAGCTACAACATGAAAACAAAAATGACATAAAATTAATTTATTATTGAAAATTTGTGTAATTTTTCAGAATTAAAAAATTAAACGCTGCCGTACAAAAATTAAGGCTTTTACCATCGTGAACATGATGTTTACAATTGTAATAACTCGTACCAAGTTAAAAATTCTTTTATTCATATTTTTCAATATTTATTTATGTACATTAGGGTTATGACTTATTTATTTTTTTTTTTTCGCAAATATCAAATTTTACATGCCGTAGCCAAAAAGGCTATTAAAAAATATTAAGAAACGCAATCTTACTACTTCGGTGCTCTCAAAAAAGTTTCCGCACCAAACGTGTTGAAATTTGGTATATATTTTTTTATTTGATTTAAAATATTTCTTCTACGTTTTAAAGACCTTTGTGTATTTTAGGTGCGATGCCCAGAATGGTTTCAAATTTTCACCACTTATAACACATTTTGTTGCGATTCTAGCAAGATATTTTTTTCGACTTGTATATAACTTTTTAGTGTCGGAATTGGGTAATATATATATATCATTTTGAACCTCACATGAGTAACTTTTATTTGATATTTTTAAATTTGAAATCCAAAACTTGTCATTATCTCATAAAACGATCTTTGCAATGTTAATATCTACAATAAATGAATAAAAAAAATCTAAATCCACTAGCTTCATTTCGATGTATATTTTGACCTCTTAACCCTTTCACTTCATAAATTTCAAAACTATACCACCAATAAGCAATGCTCGGTGGAATTCTAGAAAAATTCTGGCAATATTAGCATTTATCCTAATTCCAAAATACAGAGCAGAACTATATAAAATATGTCAATTTATATGTGGTGTATGGTACGACGTATGGTTTTCAGACCATTGTTTCCACGAAGACAATTTTGAATTATTGAATTTAAAAAAGGTAATGAGTGTTTTATAAGGCATGGGGTTATGCAAAAGTCGTAAATAATAAATCAGCAGCGTAGTAATATTTGCGCAGAACGTGCTATAAAAGTTGTTCAGGACATTTTCCTTTCTGCAAAAATAGTCGCACTTTAAATCTTAAATTTATATCATACAATATTCAAATAAATAAATAATCATACTTTGTATCAAAATCTTCATTGTTTAAATGATTTTTTTATTATGTATATATTAAATTAATAAAAAATATAAAAATAAAAATAAAATAAAAATTCAGTGAGTTTTTTGAAATTGCATTTGGTGCGGAAGGTTTTTCCGGCCAAATAACCTGCAAACACGATTTTTATTATTAGTTTAGTATTGCCTATCACGTGGTGATGTGTAAAAATTCTGTAGAAAAATTAGTCATAACCCTAATGTACATGTTATAAATTAAAATAAAAACAATTTCAAATGACGTTACAGCTGTTATGTGAATTCGTCGTAATTGTATTTCATTCGACGAATTTACGCAACAAATTGTTGCCGACAAATTCGTCGAGCTGTGCGAAATTCGTCATTCGTCCGAGTTGTGTTTCCACCTTAAAGCTTAAATATGATTTGGCCATATAGCCGCCACTGCCAGTGCGTACATTGTGCAATCTGGAACTCCAATTGCACACATGTGGCCGTATTTCTCCAATAACCCTTCGAATGTTGATTTCCGGATGTTTAATTGCCTCTAGGTTATCGGCATAGACGAAAGACATAAACCGAAAGAAAATAATTCAATAAGGTTAAATCATATGATTTGGTGGCCAATTAACAGGAACATTGCGTGAAATTATTCGTTCAAAAAAACTTTCTTTAAGTAAATTAATAGTACACACAGAAAACGGATTCGTTGTCGCAACCAAATTTGTTGCCAACCGAATTTTTGTAGTCCCATGTACTATCACAATATTCTTTTGTGATAACTGAAATATATAATCTATATAAACGTAGAATGGTAAGGGCAATTGTATATAAATATAAATTCGATTGTTAGAACTGTGGTATATAGTTGGATTTATTAATTTTATTTACCATTTATCTATGTTTTTGCTGATATAAAATATTTAATATCTTTTATTTATAATTTGTATTAATAATTTATTTTTATTTAAGCGATATAAGACAACAGCTTGCAATAAAATAGTAATCATTAATCTTAAGGTCGTCATACTTTACAAATTTTACAATTTTGAGAAAAACATTTTTCTGTTCCACATATTAAAAATCATAACATATCGGCATATTGTCCGCAAAACTTCCTTTAATAATAAGTTGGTGTTTTGATATGTTTCTAATTGGTATTAATTGGGAAAAATTTTTTTTTTAAGAAACTCAACTTGACCACAGAATAAAATAAATGCAACAAACACAAATTATGATCACATATATGTAACTTGCTCTTAAGTCAATTGATCGACATTCTGTTACAGAAAAGAATTGATTGGATGAAACACATTGTGTTCCAATACATCGCGATATATTTTTGGTCTTTGGTGAAATCACATGAATAATAGTCATGCGGTTAGTAATTTCTAAATAAGGTCTGATAAGATGACCACATCGTGACGACCAGCTTCCTGGTTACGTACGTCCTTAGAAATATTTTTTCCGTCAACACAGGCATGGAAACGAACTATCATATTTGCCTTGACAAGTCAGGAGTTGTTGCTTAAATCAAATCCTGGACGTATTGATTTATTGTAATATGATAATAAATAACTTTTACAGATATTCCACAGAGTTCAGCCCATATCTCTCTATCTTTGACACGACTATTGGTAGTGCGCAGTTGAATGGCAGATTGTTTTTCTTAACCATAAGCATAAATGTCACACAAAAGCTTCTTCCCAGACGCGCTTAAATACACTTTCAAGTTTCGTATTTAATGTACATACTTCTATGATCCATTTTTTTTTTTTGTATACATAAATTACATTGAAGTTTTTGTAAACGTTGTGATATTTATTTGAAAATTTAAATGTTCATATAATATTCAAAAGTTGTTTTTTACATTTTGTTTTAAAAAATGACAATTTAATTCGAAAATTCAGTATGACTAAACATATTTTTATATTTATTCGGTATTTACAACAGAATTTGATTCATGCAAATTTCTGTTGGTTAGAAATACCAAAATAGTTTAATAGTTTTGGTTTCTTTTGTTATAACCGAAAAATGATTCTTAATACAAATTTAATTTGTAGGAATGTAACCAATAATTTGTTACAGTATCTGTTAAAACATTTTTGGTTTAAAATATGTTGTTATAACCGAATAAGAGATTGCAGTTGCCAATATTTGGGACATAAGTATGTAATTCTTGGATTTATAAGGTTGCCTCAATTAAATTAGTTGAATATTTTTTATAAAGAATTTTATTAGTAAATGGAACTATTTTTGTTGTTGCAGATACTTTTATTTCAGAAGAATTATGTTTATACAGTAGTTATTAAAGTAAATATATTGTATTATTAAATATTGAAGAATTATAATAAAAATTGTTATTAATTTAATAAATTTTTTTAGTCTTAACCGAATTCCAACCAATCTTTTTTCTGTGTGTAGCAGGATTAATTCCAGCTAATTGAGGTATGAAAAAACTTGTAATCAAATCTCTATGCCGTGCACCGTTGGCAGTAACATTTTGCCCATCATCGTTTTTGAAGACATGTGGACCGATGACTTCCCCGCCAATAAAGCGCTCAAAACAAACAATTTTCTGTGGATGTAATATGACAATTTTGCCTTTTTACGTACCCATTCAACCAAAAATGAGCTTCTTCCTTGATCAAAATTTTGTATGGAAAATCAAAATCAATATCAATTTATACTTCAGCCCATTGACCGAATTGGCACATACGATGGTCGTTTGGCTTTAATTATTGCAGAAGTTGAATATTAAAAGCTCGTAAACTAAGATCCTCTGATAAAATCTCCCATTTGCTGGAACGTCGCCAAATTGATTGATGTGAGCTTTCTTCAATGCTTTACTGTACGGCTTGTTTGGTGCGCACTGTTTGGCATCCTACGGGATGCACATTATCATTAAGGGTAATCGTGGTGCGAAAACGATCCCTAGTTATTCAAATATGTGAAATATTTTGATCCGTACATTTTTGTTATATTCTTTTATCATAAAGAAAATTGCGATCTGTGATCACTACTAAAATAAGCCTGAATTAAAATTAAATATTAAAATTTAATAAAAATAAAAGACAAGTAAGAGTGATAAATTCGGCTGTGCCGAATTTTGATACCCTCCACCTCGGTTTTAGTATTGATAATAAATGTAAACAAAATATTTTAAAAATTAAACAATTTGTTAAATACACAAATTTTTTGCATTTTTAGAGGTATCTGCATATTTTATACCATATTTTAACACATTGATGCCCAATTTAACCCATTTCAAATACCAACCTGCTCGTAGTAACGACAAATAATATTATTTTAACTTTACCACAGTAAATAGTTTATTTTGTTGACTGACCGTAATTTCAAAAGACAGACAGACAGATGCATGTACGGACATTATATGGACTCGAGTTGTAATTGTTGCCGCAATTCATTGTTCAATGCATTACAACAGAATACGAATAGTCACAATAAGGAATCATATTTTCCAATGAGCTAAAAATTATGCGGTATCTCAAAATAAAAGTTTCTAAAAATCTTAGCAATTTTTGGTTTGCCATATACCAGGAAATGTATTTAAAAAAAAGTTATTTTATATAAAAGTTCCTTTTTTGAGAAAACGTAATTTTGTAAGAAACTGTATTTTAAAATGAATGTTATCCCTTTAAAAAGGTACTTTTTTTTAAAAAAAGAGTACTTTAAAAAATACTTTTTAAGAAAAATTGAAAAAAAATTTTCTTTTTAACAAGGGTAGATTTTTAAGAAGATGTACTTGTTTAAGAAAAGATGTTTTTTTAAAGGTTATTTTTTAAGAAAAAAAAATTTTTTTCATAAGCATAGGTACTTTCTAAAACGAGGTACTTTTTTTAACAAATGACACTTTTTAAGGGAAAGTGCTTTTTTTAAAAGGTATTTTAAAAAGGACACTTTAAGAGAGATACTTTTTGAAGAATGTTACTTCAAAAAAACTATTTTTTCAAAAACAACTTCCCTTGTTATAAGGATCAAGAAAATATATGGTTTATGGGCTCAGGATTTTTTTTCGAAGCGTTATAAACGAAATGACAAACTGATATATACGCTCTGCATATATACACTTTGATATATACCCCTGTGTAGGGTTTTAAATCGATTAGTATTGAAAATTTTTGATTTAATTTAAAAAAATTATAACTGCATTTTAGATTAGTCTTGGGATGTCTGCAAATTTATAAACAATTGTTAATAAATGAATAATCATATAAACTATTTGGAGAAATCATCTTGATTATTTTTTAATATTAGCGCTTAATTTTAAAATTTTGCGTTATCCCCGAAAATACGTATTAATCTTATTAAAAGGTAAATAGTTCCATATGGTTAATGTAAGTGCATTATACACTTTTGCCGGTAGCCTTTTAGTACTGTTGCTAGGGGATCGACAGAATTTATAATTCCAACAAAATAGAATTCATGTCACAAATGAAACCGTGCTCCCAACCACTACATACCAACCTTTGCATTCGCAATGGAAGATGAAAAAGTTTTTTCAATTTTATTGAGAAAAAAATATATATATTTATTCAAATAGAAATCAAATGTTACATATGACCAAAGTAAATTCATTCAATAGACTCACTTTAATTATTAAGGATTCACTTTAAAATAAATTTTTTTCATTTTTTAATACTTTAATAATTCCTCATCTCTTGGCTGCTCTGGCCAATTTGTATTGTTTAGAGACCCCAGACTAGGATGGGCTAAACGCAAAATTATTTTTGCAAAATTAAGATATTTGTAAACATTTAAATACATAATCACCCACAGCTATTACAATTTGTGGTTGGACCAGCTGTAAAAGATTGTCTCTTGTTCGTACATATTTATCGCGTAGTTGAATTTTGTAGGAACCCTTCAATTCAGTTGGTGTTATATTTTAACCTAAGAGACAAAAATTGTGTACAAAACATTGTTGAGAGAATGTATCTAGAGATCCATTATGTCTTTACTACTAGGATATCCCACGTGGTAGTCTCTTCATAAGTCAATCAGTATATTCTCTTTGAAGACAATCTTTTGTGTATTTTCTTTCTGAATAATTACGTTTTCTTCCAACTTAGTGATTCAGATAAACTATGTCTCATATATATATATATATATTTTATGTTAGGTGCTTGCCAACGATGTACATTTAAGATCTGCTTAAACTACGTTCTTTTGCTTCCATATTTGTCTGAAATTTATTTAGATTGTCTTTGGTTTGATCCTCTTAACAGATGATTTTTGTTTATTTCAGGAGTTGGTCTATAAAGCTCTCTCAATTTGTTTGTTAAAATATTGCTATATTTGGAAAACATAGAGAATTTCTTTTTTTTTTTACAGATTAAAAGGGAGTTTTCACTATTAGAGTTTGTGGTAACACAAAATAACACAATACAATACAAAATCTAACCTAGTGATGCCGACTTTTGATTTTTAATTTTTTTTTTTGCTAATAAAATATATTTTCATTTATTGACTCCAAATACTACTACCAAGAATCATATATAATCATATACCAAGAATTATATATGATTATTGGTTATACTTGAACTGAAATTTGAATTTAATTCAGAAGTTTGTTTTGATGAACTGCATCCAGGATCAATGGTTGTTTGAATATTTCTATTGAAGAAACCTGTTTTTGGAGTTGCACCAGAGTCACAATTAGTCATTGCAATCTCTACCAGTTTCTTATTTTGACTCATCTCAAAAGGCGATTTAAGAGGTAAAGCGTCCTCCAATAAAGATGATTGAGATAACATTTTTAAATTTAAGGATTTTTTGATAAAAAAATAAAATATTTGAAAGTTTATTGAAAATATTTTTAAAGAATTTTGATTTATTTTTTATTTATTTGATTTTTTTTTTTTTTTTGAGAACGGCACGTGTGTTTGCTTTGAAATTCAAATGTGTGCTCTCACTATATTAAAAGGAATGTCTTTAATATGAAATAATAATAGAATAAAAAAACTGGTGGTGTGTAAAAAATCAAAAAAATTAAATAAAACTGGTTGTTTGAATACTTTTTTAATCTGCAATAAAATCACCACCTAAATTTCAGTTCTATCCATCATTTTGTTTTGATTGATTTTTTTATTATTTAATAGACAAGTTTATCATTTATATATATATTTTTTTAATCCATATTTTTCTCAAACACGGCAAAAAAAAATATAGATACGAATACCGTATGAATTAATAACACTATGCTAGTTGAAAAACCCGACAAACGGGGCACCCGGTGAGTTAAACTAACTCGACTGTGCTGAATCGAATGGCGTTCGCCGTTTTTTTAAGTTAGCTCTTAAAAAAAAGTTAGGGGGGGTTAAAGTTTCCCCCTTTTCTTGTTCTGCCTGTTCTTGCAGAAATTTAAAGAAATTTAAGAAAAATTAAATACATATTTTTAATCCTACAGTTAACAAAAAATAAAATTCATAATTTATTTGCTATTCAAAATTAAAGGTATTTTTGTGGTTACAGCTAACGTTTTAAATGGAAATTATTCTTCGTCCTCCTGCAAATTCCAACAAATATCTCCTAACAGCGAATCGAGTTGTTTGCCACTATACCAGTGTTCGAGTCTGGCTGTCACTTGGTGAAATCTCTCGCCATGTTCATCGGACTCAGCTGGTGATTGTTCATTAAATTTATCTGCATGATAATGCAAAAAATGTACTTTCAATGACATTCTGACGTTTATTTTTTGAAATGCAGTTAGCATATTTTCAATTAAAATTATGGTTATAACCATTGTTTTGCATCATTGCCATCCTAGAGTTTAATCAAACGTTAAAACGTTTATTACTTAATATACTGATTATGAATACGGATTTTTAACAAACCTTTTTTAGGATTAAAATGTGTTTTAACTAATTTGTATTTGAAACCTGATTTAAGATTTTTTTATGAATACGGCTGTGAATATATACAGAAGAACAAATATTAGACAATACAAATATTATCGAAGATGATATTCGAACAATTACAGATAAGTCAAGATGTAACGATACTCACATATCCATGGCGATCTGTGATCATATTAGTGACATGTTGAGGCAAGGAATAATAACTGAAAATAATATAATAGTCCTTTACGGTGAAAAAAAAATGGAGATTAGTCATAGAATAGAGGGAGTTAAATGACATAACTGTGGATGACAAATTTCCTATAGCTAACATAAACACTATTTTGGACAAATTAGGACGGTCTCAATATTTTTCCACAGTTGATTTGGTTAAGGGATTTCACCAAATTCTTGTTAAAGAAGAAGATCGGTTTAAAATAACATTTTCCACACCATATGGACATTACAAGTCTGTGAGAATGCCTTTTGTCTTAAAAAATGCTCTAGCTATATTTCAAAGGCTTATAAATTCTGTTCTTTGTGATTTAATAAACAAAATATGCGTCGTATATTTGGACGATATATTGATATATTCAACCAGCTTCCAAGAGCATATACAGAACATTAATAAAGTCTTTAAAAAATTGAGGGATGCCAATCAGAGAATTCAGATAAACAAATGTAATTTTTTTGCAAAAGAAACATATTTAGGATATGTTTTGTGGAGTCAAACCAAATCCTGCTAAAATAGAAACTATCCAACTACTGAAACTGCCCAATACCGTCAAGGGAATTAAATCTTTTTAAAGTATGACAGGATTTTACCGAAAATTTATCAGAGATTATTCTAAGGTAGCATATTCGATAATAACATACTTAACACAAATGATCCAAACATTACAATGACCCACTTTTAAATCAGATTCCATACCACGTAAACATATATTTGCAACATCACCATCACTGACAATTGGACCCAAATTCATGTTAACTGATGTCATATTTATACGTTAAAAATTGAAGCTGAAATACCAAAACAAATGTTATAACTAATACAATAATTGCTACAATAAAAGTTTTTATAATTTTTATGCAAAAGAAAATTATTTTTAAACTATTTCTTTTAACTCATACTCTCTGTCTGTATGTCTGTCTGTCGTGGGGCAACCCCATTTCCCCTTATCCAATTGATCTGAAACTTGGCCCTAGTCTTGTTGTGATTACAGATTAATTTTGGGGTAGTCACGCACAGTCACGCATAGTTACGCACAGTTAGTGGCTTAAAACGGATTTCCCCTCATCCAATCAATCTGAAACTTGGTCCATACACTTGCTATGAAAAAAAGATTAACTTTGACCTAGTCACGCACACTCACAGAGAGATTTAAAACGGATTTGCCCTCATCCAATCAATCTAAAACTTGGTCGATATACTTGCTGTAAAGAAAGATTAACTTCGACGTAGTCACGCACAGTCACAGAGTGATTTAAAACCCACTTCCCCTTATCCGATCGATCTGAAACTTGGTCGATAGACTTGCTGTGAAAAACGATTAACTTTGACATAGTCACGCACAGTCACGCATACTTACGCACAGTCACGGATAGATTAAAACCTCACTTCCCCTTATCCGTTCGATCTGAAACTTGGTCCATAGACTTGTTGTGGCCAAAGATTAATTTTAAGATAGTCACACACAGTCACGCATAGTCACGCACAGTCACGGAGTAATTTAAACCCCATTCCCCCTCATCCGATCGATCCGAAACATTTTTCCATAGACAGGTTGTGACCAAAGATTAATTTTAAAATAGTCACGCAAAGTCACGCACAGTCACGGAGACGTTCAAAACCCATATGCATAAGGAAAGAAAGAGTTTTAATAAAAACTTTGTTTTTATGGGTTAGATTATTACTTTTTTAAATGTGAAAATATGCTGGGTCAAACATTTAAAAATTAAAATTTGTAGGAAAAACTATGTAAATGTTTGAATTAATTGTGCTAAACCGAACCGTCTATCGACATGGATAGATATTTTATGAAGTACCGACTGGTGATATCCATTTTGCAATTAAGAACAAAAAATTGTTGTATATGAAAACACAACTCTTTTTTAATGAACTGGATAATTTTAAATGGAAGTCCATTATTTTTGAATCGAAACCCAAAGTGATGTGTTTTTCTTTGTTTTCGAGAAATTGAATTTTAAACTTTTTCCCCCTATTGCATTTCATACACTATTAATGTTTTAGTGCACTCACAGAGTAAACACACATTGCGTGCTACTGTTTTCATGTAATAAACCTAACAAATAAACATGTAAGAAAATGATAGTCGGTTAAGACCGCTATACGATACCCTATACCAACGATTTTTAAACTGTGGCCCGCGGCCCACTGGTGGGCCGAAGAAACTTTTCGGTGGGCCACGGGAAAAATCTTTGAAAAATTATTATTGATAAAAATGTTTAAAATAATTGCGAGCTAAAATAATTACAGCTGAACGCGTAGTTCGGATCAGTTGGAGTCGAACATGAATGAAAACAAAGCAAAGTGAGCGTAAGCACTCGTAACAGCACAAAACAGCTTTCAAATGAGAAATAAACAGACAACGAAAAAAGATAAATGAAAATCGGTTGCATATTAATTATAGTATTAATTGCACTTGTCTGAAAAATTACGTTAACGAAAAAAGTCAAACAAAATAGTTTAGTTTGATCGAAAACATCAAGTACGCAAGACGAATTATGATTTAATTTTATAAATTATATTGTGACATCTCTTTCACATACTAGCATATATATCTTAGGATTTCTAACACTATTTTTGAATTTAACGATTATTTTAGTTACCCTAAAGTACAACAATGAATACAGAAAAGAACAACTTTGTTTTATGTAGTTTTAGGATCATTGAATAAACTGAAAGTCAAGAAGACAACACGTTTTTTAATTGTTTCGTCGGTTACACCATAATATATTATATTGTCTGAAATAACGAACAAGAAAAATGGATCGTTGGCTTAAAAGAAAACCTGATAAAATCAACGACGGCGCCTCAACATCCATAGAAATAGCAGATACTGGTTCCGGTAAAAAAAATCAAAAGTACACCGAAAATATGATGTTGATTATTTATCATTAGGATTTATGCTTGGGGCCACGGACAATGAACAGCAACCGCTATGTGTTCTTTGCCATGAATTGCTTTCCAATGAGAATGAAATCGTCAAAATTACGAAGACATTTTGAATGTAAACATAACCCCTCTATCTCACATCACACTGCAATTTAAAATCGTAGTGTACGTATTATCAACGAAAAATTGTTCGAATTAGTCGAATCCATCGCCATTAAATTTTATGCTCACACATCTGACTGCAATCTCATTTTTAAAATGTTGTCGAAGCGTAAACTTGAAAAAATTTGTATACTTCTCTCTCTTATTTTATTTTAAGTAGAGTTACCGAGTTTATTATACAGGCACATGTTTGAGGGCCAATGTTTACATTTATTATTATTAGTATCATTTTAATAATAGTTAATAATATTTATGCTCTATAATTAACCTTCCTGACTATTTTCATTGTCTGTAAGACCGACGTATCACTTTCTTGTTAATTACATTAAAACAAAAAGTGGCAACTCCCTCATTCTCTCAGTATCTTTGCGATTACTCATTACACACCGTTTAGTATGACAAGTGCGTTGGAGTTGAATTGACGTATCGGCGCTAGCTGATCAGTTTGTCTGTGAGACCAACTTATAGTTAAGTGTAACATTTTTATCAGGTAAGTTGATTTTGACAAATAAAAATTGTGCAATGAAAATGCGCCGTAAATGGTTAGTTTGTATTGTTTAACAAAGGAATTGTGTTCAAAGTTTGTTTTTACGTAATTTTTTTATTTTTTTAAGATATGGATATAGAGCGAATAAAAGCTATTCTAGAGGAAATTGATTCCCCTTCAGAGTCTGATGAGGAAAATGCTTCCGATTACGAAGACAATCTAGATGTAAACGAAGAAAACACTGATAATGAGCAAGGTGACTCCGACGAAAGTGATGTTGAAGATTCCCGGGAAACTGAATCGAATTACAAACACTTTTTTATTGGAAAAGACAAAACTACAAAGTGGATGAAGACCTTTCCAAAATCGTCAGTAAAAACACGATCGAAAAACATCATCAGGAAGCAGGTGAAATATGGAATCTTTTTTTAGTGAAAAAGTCATAAATATTATAGTGGATGGTACTAACCAGCATATCGAGAATGTTGGCAAAAATACAACTGATACCAATATTACAGATTCTTTACAAATAAATGCATTCCTTGGTCTATTGCTTTTTGCTGGAACTAGGAAGAGCAGTCGGTTAAATATTAAAGACCTTTTCAAAACTGATGGTTCTTCACCCGAAATTTTCCGTCTTACAATGAGTCTAAATCGATTCACATTTTTATTGAGCAGCATCAGGTTTGACGACAAAAATACGAGAATCGCTCGGTCTTCGATGGACAAGTTGGCTCCAATTAGAGATTTGTTTGACGAGGTGGTGTCCTCCTTTGGGAAACACTTCATTCCTTCCGAGTTTTTCACAATTGACGAAAAACTGGAAGCCTTTAGAGGACGCTGTGGTTTTAGACAGTATATTCCCTCCAAACCAAATAAATATGGTGTAAAAATCTATGCACTTTGTGACGCCAAGTTATGGTACACACTCAACTTAGAGGTTTATGTTGGTAAACAGCCAGACGGACCATTCCACGTTGATACGTCCTCGTTGGCATTAGTCACTCGTCTGTCTGGAATGATCCGTAATTCCGGGCGGAACATTACTTGCGATAATTTTTTTACGAGCATTCCGCTAGCAAAAACGTTGTTGGAAGATCATAACCTCACTCTAATTGGAACAATCCGTAAAAATAAAAGGGAACTGCCACATGAATTTCTTTGCTCAAAAGGTGGTAAAATAAAATCAAGCTTGTTCGGATATCAACCAAATTGTAGTTTAGTGTCCTATGTTCCAAAAAAAAACAAGAACGTAGTCCTCATTTCAACCATGCATGACAATGACAATATTGATGAAGAAACAGGTAAACCTGAAATCATAACAAATTATAATAACAAAAGGGGACGTAGACACAGTGGACAAAATGTGTGAAGCCTACAACTGCGCCAGAGGCACAAATCGATGGTCACTTGTGATTTTTTACAGTCTCATGAATGTATCGGCCATTAACTCGTTCGTTTTATACGTATTTAATAATCCAGAAGTAAAAAAATGTCGTCGTAAATTCCTCGAGGATCTTTCTTATGATTTAATTAAGCCACATATTTTAAGATGAGCTGCTTTTCCACACACCGCAATTCGCACAAAAGAAAGTATTCATCAAATATGTGGGGTTCCCGCTCCTCTGCCTGCGTCTTTAAGCTCCGTCACTGGTCGCTGCAGGTATTGTGGGTCTAAAAAAAGTCGAAAGACTCGTTACAGCTGTAAGAAATGTTGCAAATATTTTTGTTTAGAGCACGCAGTAATGGTTTGTGCTGAATGCTACTAAAGCTCTAACGACTGATTGAAATTGAAAAAGACTTACCTCAAAATGAGGCATATATTTTAAGATTTTTGAAATAACTGTTTTTTTACTGTTCTTTTTTTTATTGAATTCGTTTTAGTTTTTTTTTTACTTTTAAGATATATACAAATAGAAAAACAACATTCTATTTTTGTTGCTTTTTGTGAATGTACTTTTTTTTTATTTTTATGTTAGGGGTAAGTTCAAAAATTCCAAAATGTTGTGATGAAATATAAACTGATGTTGTGAGTTATAAAAGAGTTTGATGTTGTTTTTTTTGCTTTAGTAACTTCAGTTTAGTCTGCTAAATATAGCGCCTTCACAATTTTTGAATATCTTAAGAATCGTACCCCCCAGAACCAAAAGTTTCAAATCGGTCCGAGAGACCGAAAAATGTAAATGTGTCTCAAAAAACGAATATAGTCAGGAAGGTTAACAAAATTGCGTTTTTATATGCGCATTTGAAGAAATATATCATAATAATAGATTTAACAAGTTAAAACTTTAATTACAATTTTGCAGAATCCAGTAAATTTGCATTAAATTTATAACAGGGTAACATTAATCATCGTTAGTGCCAGCCACTCCTCGCACGAAAAATTTGGTGCCATTAGTGTGACCACTGCGGAAAATGTGTGTGTATTAGTAAAAAAATGTGAGTGTATTGAGTTTTTCGAACTTGCAGTGTGATGTGAGATAGCTGGGTAAAGAACACGCCAACAAACCCATAGCATTTTTCAAAGAAAAAGAGATTGAGTTTCGAAAAAGCCAAACATTTATTAGGAATACAGAAAAAGGTTCAAATAATGAAAATGCAGAAGCCGGAAAACCCCACACTATCGGTGAGAACTTAATTTTACCTGTAGTAAAAGCCACTGTTAATACAATGCTAGGTGAAAAAGCTGCAAAAGAATTCAATTTACAATCTTTATTAAACAATACAGTGAAAAACGATTAGATAAAATATCTGGTGACATAAAACTTCAATTATTGGACAGAATTCGTAATTCTCAATATTATAGTTTACATGGATAGTCATCATCAACAACTTTTACTTCACACAGAATTTCGCTGGCTCTCTCGAGGAAAAGTGTTTGCAAGGCTTTTTGATCTATGAGAAGAAGTTAGTATATTTTTTAATAATTTGGCATCACCATTTCCAATTGGTAAAAATTTATGTGACTATTCCTGGATAGGTATTTCATCATATATGGCTGACATATTTGCATACATAAATTCACTTAATTTGGGTTTGCAAGGATTTTATGTCACAATATTTGAAGTCGAAGACAAAATTGCGGCAATGATTTTAAAATTAAAATTGTGGGAACAACGTTTATCACAACGAAATTTTGACGCCTTTGAAAATTTAAAAAGTTTTATTAATACCTATAATAAAAACTTACCAGTTGAAATTTTAAATTATTTTTCCCAACATCTCACATTAGGTCAAATGAGAGCTCTTTCTGTGCTAAATTGATAAAAATCAAAGTGCCGTTTTACTATTGGTATTGTTATTATACCCTCCACACGTCAGTGGCAGAGGGTATATGTAGGTTTGTCATTCCGTTTGTAACGCATCGAAAAACTAATTTCCGACCCCATAAAGTGTATATATTCTTGATCCTTATAACAGCTCGAGTCCGTCTGTCTGCTGAAATCACGCTCATTCACAAGAAAAGCCATCTAACTGGATAAGGTTACAATAATATCATTTGCTTAATGGGGCATCATTGTGATTAGATACGAGCAAAAATATATAGATACCTCTAAAAAAAAACATAAAACTCAATGTGTTTGTTGTAACAGTTTAGTGGTTGAACATAATAATTGTACGGGTCTATGAAATAACTCCCACGAAATAAGTCCCACTTTTAAAAACGAAATAAGTCCCACCAAAA
Source organism: Cordilura impudica (assembly GCA_963682025.1). Taxonomy (NCBI): domain Eukaryota; kingdom Metazoa; phylum Arthropoda; class Insecta; order Diptera; family Scathophagidae; genus Cordilura; species Cordilura impudica. Next base: position 78,134 of record CAVMKG010000740.1, read on the forward strand.
ATTGCTTAAAAAAATGAAATAACTCCCACGAAAAAAGTCCCACTTTTGAAAACGAAATAAGTCCCACCAAAATGAAATGATTTAAAAATTTACTTGAAATGAAATAACTCCCACTCAAAATGAAATAACTCCCCCTTGAATAATATATTTCTTAAATGAATTAAGTCCCACTTTCATAAACGAAATAAGTCCCACTTTTTCACTGTTTAATGCGATTTCAAATAAGAAGTATTTGGCTCTTCGAAAAAAACACACGTCGAATAATATGAATAATGAAAGCAGAGGAATAATAAAGAAAAATCGTATGCAAGCTTGCAGAAGGCTTCTTAATGGAATGGATTTTACGAATTTTGATAGAGTTCCAGAATTTATTATTGATTCTTTTTTCGGTCAAGGAACGTATAGAGAACGCCTACTAGTAACAACGTTTGGATTGGTAAATGGATTAAGTACAGATCAATTGTTCTTATTATTAAGATGGAAACCGTTTCGGAAGGACCATCAGATTAAAATTATCGACCTTTATAAATGGCTTGAAGATCCAGTGCATGGTAGACGGTATTATAGTTTTAACGTGGCATTGGGATTAGTTGTATTTTGTAATGGTGATATTAGAAAACATGGAACACGAATTCCACTTTCCTACTAAAAATATAATAAAACACATACATACGTAATTACGTCAACAATTTTTTTTAATATTGTTTTTCCAGTAGTTAAGTTCGGTACACATTTGTACACATTTCTTTAAAGTTTTTTTATTATAGTAAGTATAAAGTAATTAATAACAAAAAAAGGAGAGCCATGAGAGATAAGGACAAAAAATTATGGTTGTCCCATTTACGAAATGTCCAATATATAACTTTTTGCATAAGAAAAAAATGAGAAATAAAGCCATAATGGCCTTATATTTCATGGCTCTATCGCACACCTCCATAAAAAAATCATTTATTTATCAGATAAATATTTGAAGGGTTTCATTAACTTCTGAACGACAGAATGGACATACTAGTTTACTGGTTTGATCAATTTTGTGAGTTTGCATTGTAAGACAGCATTCACTGCAAATTTTCAAGTGCTTACAAGGAAAAAATAAGATATTTGGGTGCTTTATGAAACAAACCACGCACATATTATTATTAATTGTATTCTGGTTGGTTTCAATATGGTTTAACGACTCGTCTTCAATGTCCTCTTCCAAATATGATAATTCTTCAAAAAGATCTTCATCAGGCTCCATTTGTACAATTAAATTATTTTTTGATAACACCAGTTGGTCAAGGAATTTAGAAGGAATTATAGTACCATGTAAGAGATCATTCTTGAATTTCGAAATCATATCTGCTTTCAAAACACAGGACTTTTTAATACGCTTTTTTCCCACACTACCATTGGTATTCATCAATAATTCAAATTTTCTTACTTTTTCAAATTCTTGCATCCGTAAAAATGCTACAAATTTGAAAAAAGTAGCCTTCTTTGGAATGCTTTTTCCTACGACGCTATTGTAAGCTTCTATTGCAGACGTAGTGCGGATTTCAGTATCGAAAACTGAAAAGTTATGTGGACCGATCTGTAATAATGAAATCATAACACCTTTTTGTAAATATTATGTAAAAGGGAATATTGTACCTTTTGCATCCATTGATTCTCAAAATATTTTATAAATGATTTGAATCTATCTAAAGCGTTCAATTTTCCTAAATCTTCGGTTAGTAGTTGGAAGCTATCCGAAATGTGCATTCCAGGTAATAATGGAAGAGATAGAAATTTGTGATAAATTCTAGACGCTTCTTTATTTTGCAGAAAATATATTGAGCGAGCCTTTTGTCCTTCATGGTTATGAATCGACGCAATGCCTGGTAATAATGGAACCAGCAACCAAATATTTTTGAATGAGGGAAACTTTTTTCAATTACGCTTCTCAATCCTGTTTCATAATCTGTTATAAAAGTTGCTTGTGACAGATCAATAATGCTTCTTTGTATATAACTTAATAAATGCTGATATGCTTTTAGAGACTTTTTGGTCATCAGTACGAAAAGAAAGGGGAATACCTAAAATATAAAAAATAATAAATATATACATACATATGTATACATAATATAAATCTATATATAGTTATGAATGAAATTAATTACCGAACCAAAGTATTCACAATGTAAGATTAATAGTTGTTTAAAGCTTCCTAGAGGAAGTACAGAAAAAGTACCATCAATTAAAATGTTTCTTTTCGAATTAACAGGAATGCATTCTTTCATCAGTTCAACAGTTCTTTCGGAACAAAAAACGCAATATGCAAAGTCTTTTTCTTGGTAGCATATGTTGAAAAACTGCCATTGTTTATTTCCATTTAATTTGGAATAACCGAATTTATCATAAACTGCTGCGTCTTGGAAAACTTCCTGCACTTCTGCCGGTGTTTTGGGAGAATTTTTAAAATTTTTATTCGCAATATACTGCAAACTCCGCTGTATTTTATCAAAGACAATATTTTTGCTTTCGTTTTGATTTCTGCAAAGACTTTATTAAGTACTTACTTAATAAATAATAATTATCATGTGGGTGGTACTTACTCCATGCTAGTATTCACAAAAATATTGCGAATACTTCCAGCGCAATTGTTTTCAGTTGGCTTTTCATTAAGACGTGCGCATTTTGTTTTTACATTATTTAAAAATTTTAATTCTTTGTACAGAGCCTCTTGATTATCGTGATTGTGCGCTTTATAATTTTTTGCTTTAATGCACTCGCTGCCAAATAACATTATTCGTGATGGACAATCCTTTACATAACAAACATAAAAATGTTTTTCTAATTAAGTGCACTTTTTAATATATAATTGTTTCTCAAAAAAAATATAAAGAAGCTTGCTCTTATTCCTCTTCCCTGCAATTATTTCGTATGTCACACTCATGTTCACTATTGAAATTCACAAACTTAACTAATCAATATAATGATAAGGTCTTGTAAACTAGCACACTTAACAACAAATTTGAAACAATACCATTCATTTCGTAAAGAGCAAGAAATGACGGAACTTTTCGAAAGCATATTCTACAATAGAATAAATTTTTTTTCAAAAAGCAACAAACAGAACATTATGAAATTCAATGAGAAACAACGTGAAGAGCAACAAATAACGGCAAAAAATTTTTCAGCATTCACTTAAAATGCAAAATTATGAAAATGAAATAAGTCCCACTTAAAACGAAATAAATCCCACCAAAATATAAATTTAGGGGTATGAAATAACTCCCACTCTACAAAACGAATTTATTCCTACTCAAAACGAAATAAGTCCCACTTAAAATAAAAACACGTAACGAAATAAGTCCCATCAATTGACGAAATAAGTCCCACTTTTAAAAACGAAATAACTCCCACTTTCAAAACAGCAATTTTTAGTGGGACTTATTTCGTTTTTAAAAGTGGGACTTATTTCGTGGGAGTTATTTCATAGACCCAATTGTACAACAACATAAAAAAATGCCACAAAAAAATTATGCATATATGTACATATATTATATATAACATAGCTCATGTTAGTAGTATTGCCACATATTTTTTTTATCGTTATCACGTTACAAAAAAAGTCGCCAATATGAAAAAAAATGGAAAATGAAAAATGGAAAATGAAAAATGGAAAATGAAAATAGAAAATGGAGAATGGAAAACGGAAAATGAAAAATGGAAAATGAAAATCGGAAAATGGAAAATGAAAAATATAAAACAGAAAATGAAAAATGGAGAATAGAAAATGAAAAATGGAAAATGAAAAAAGAAAATTGAAAAATGGAAAAAGAAAAATGGAAAATAGAAAATGAAAAATGGAAAATGGAAAATGAAATTGAAAAATGGAAAATGAAAATTGAAAAATGGAAAATGAAAATCGAAAAATGACTAATGGAAAATGGAAATTGAAAATCGAAAAATTATAAATGATAAATGGAAAATGGAAAATTAAAAATGATAAATGGAAAATGAAAAATGCACAATGGTAAATGGAAAATAAAAATTGAAAAATGGAAATTAAAATTGAAAAATTTAAAATGGAAAATGGAAAATGAAAATTGAAAAATGAAAAATTAGAAATTGAAAATGGAAAACGCAAAATGGAAAATGGAAAATGAAAATTGAAAAATGGAAAACGGAAAATGGAAAATGAAAAATTAAAAATGGAAAATGGAAAATGAAAAATGGAAAATGAAAATTGAAAAATGGAAAATGCAAAATGGAAAATGAAAATTGAGAAATGGAAAATGAAAATTGAAAAATTAAAAATGGAAAATGGGAATTGAAAATTAAAAATTAAAAATGGAAAATAAAATTGAAAAGTGAAAAACGGAAAATGGAAAATGAATAATGGAAAATGAAAAACGAAAAATGAAAAATGGAAAATGAAAATTGAAAAATGAAAAATGGAAAATGAAAATTATAAAATGAAAAATTAAGAATGGAAAATGAAAATTGAAAAATGAAAAATGGACAATGAAAATTGAAAAATTAAAAATGAAAATGAAAAATTAAAAATTAAAAATGGAAAGTGGAAACTGAAATATGAAAAATGAAAAATGGAAAATGAAACATGTAAAATGAAAATTGAAAAATGGAAAATTAACATTGAAAAATGAAAAATTAAAATGAAAATTGAAAACTGAAAAATGGAAAATGAAAAATTAAGATTGAAAAATTAACAATGAAAGATGAAAAATGAATAATGAAAAATTAGAAATTAATAATTAAAGCTTAAATATTAAAACTTAAAAATTAAAAATTAAAAAGTAAAAATTTAAAATTAAAAATTAAAACTTAATAATCAAAAATTAACAATTAATAATTAAAAATTAAAATTAAATATTAAAAATTAAAAATTAAAAATTAAAATTAAAAATTAAAAATTAAAAATTAAAAATTAAAAATTAAAAATTAAAAATTAAAAATTAAAAATTAAAAATTAAAAATTAAAAATTAAAAATGAAAAATTAAAAATTGAAAATTAAAAATTAAAAATTAAAAATTAAAAATTAAAAATTAAAAATTAAAAATTAAAAATTAAAAATTAAAAATTAAAAATTAAAAATTAAAAATTAAAAATTAAAAATTAAAAATTAAAAATTAAAAATTAAAAATTAAAAATTAAAAATTAAAAATTAAAAATTAAAAATTAAAAATTAAAAATTAAAAATTAAAAATTAAAAATTAAAAATTAAAAATTAAAAATTAAAAATTAAAAATTAAAAATTAAAAATTAAAAATTAAAAATTAAAAATTAAAAATTAAAAATTAAAAATTAAAAATTAAAAATTAAAAATTAAAAATTAAAAATTAAAAATTAAAAATTAAAAATTAAAAATTAAAAATTAAAAATTAAAAATTAATAATTAAAAACTAATAATTAAAAATTAAAAATTAAAAATTAAAACTTAAAAATTAAAATTTAAAAACGAAACATTAAAAATTAAAAATTAAAATTCAAAAATTAAAAATTAAAAATTAAAAATTAAAAATTAAAAATTAAAAATTAAAAATTAAAAATTAAAATTAAAATTAAAATTAAAATTAAAATTAAAATTAAAATTAAAATTAAAATTAAAATTAAAATTAAAATTAAAATTAAAATTAAAATTAAAATTAAAATTAAAATTAAAATTAAAATTAAAATTAAAATTAAAATTAAAATTAAAATTAAAATTAAAATTAAAATTAAAATTAAAATTAAAATTAAAATTAAAATTAAAATTAAAATTAAAATTAAAATTAAAAATTAAAAATTAAAAATTAAAATTTAAACATTAAAAATTAAAGATTAAAAATTAAAAATTAAAAATTAAAAATTAAAAATTAAAAATTAAAAATTAAAAATTAAAAATTAAAAATTAAAAATTAAAAATTAAAAATTAAAAATTAAAAATTAAAAATTAAAAATTAAAAATTAAAAATTAAAAATTAAAAATAAAAATTAAAAATTAAAAATTAAAAATTAAAAATTAAAAATTAAAAATTAAAAATTAAAAATTAAAAATTAAAAATTAAAAATTAAAAATTAAAAATTAAAAATTAAAAATTAAAAATTAAAAATTAAAAATTAAAAATTAAAAATTAAAAATTAAAAATTAAAAATTAAAAATTAAAAATTAAAAATTAAAAATTAAAAATTAAAAATTAAAAATTAAAAATTAAAAATTAAAAATTAAAAATTAAAAATTAAAAATTAAAAATTAAAAATTAAAAATAAAAATTAAAAAATTAAAAATTAAAAATGAAGAATTAAAAATGAAGAATTAAAAATTAAAAATTAAAAGTTAAAAATGAAAAATAAAAATTTAAAAATTAAAAATTAAAACTTAAAACTTAAAAATTAAAAATTAAAAATAAAAAATTAAAAATTAAAAATTAAAAATTAAAAATTAAAAATTAAAAATTATAAATTAAAAATTAAAAATAAAAAATTAAACATTAAAAATTAAAAATTAAAATTTAAAAATTAAAAATTAAAAATTAAAAACTAAAAATTAAAAATTAAAAATTAAAAATTAAAAATTAAAAATTAAAAATTAAAAATTAAAAATTAAAAATTAAAAATTAAAAATTAAAAATTAAAAATTAAAAATTAAAAATTAAAAATTAAAAATTAAAAATTAAAAATTAAAAATTAAAAATTAAAAATTAAAAATTAAAAATTAAAAATTAAAAATTAAAAATTAAAAATTAAAAATTAAAAATTAAAAATTAAAAATTAAAAATTAAAAATTAAAAATTAAAAATTAAAAATTAAAAATTAAAAATTAAAAATTAAAAATTAAAAATTAAAAATTAAAAATTAAAAATTAAAAATTAAAAATTAAAAATTAAAAATTAAAAATTAAAAATTAAAAATTAAAAATTAAAAATTAAAAATTAAAAATTAAAAATTAAAAATTAAAAATTAAAAATTAAAATTAAAAACTTAAATTAAAAATTAAAAATTAAAAATTAAAAGTTAAAAATTAAAAATTAAAAATTAAAAATTAAAAATTAAAAATTCAAAATTCAAAATTCAAAAAGCAAAATTAAAAATTAAAAATTAAAATTTAAAAATTAAAAATTAAAAATTAAAAAATAAAAATTAAAAATTAAAAATTAAAAATTAAAAATTAAAAATTAAAAATTAAAAATTAAAAATTAAAAATTAAAAATTAAAAATTAAAAATTAAAAATTAAAAATTAAAAATTAAAAATTAAAAATTTAAAATTAAAAATTAAAAATTAAAAATTAAAAATTAAAAATTAAAAATTAAAAATTAAAAATTAAAAATTAAAAATTAAAACTTAAAACTTAAAAATTAAAAATTAAAAATTAAAAATTAAAAATTAAAAATTAAAAATTAAAAATTAAAAATTAAAAATTAAAAATTAAAAATTAAAAATTAAAAATTAAAAATTAAAAATTAAAAATTAAAAATTAAAAATTAAAAATTAAAAATTAAAAATTAAAAATTAAAAATTAAAATTAAAAATTAAAAATTAAAAATTAAAAATTAAAAATTAAAAATTAAAAATTAAAAATTAAAAATTAAAAATTAAAAATTAAAAATTAAAAATTAAAAATTAAAAATAAAAATGAAAAATTAAAAATTAAAAATTAAAAATTATAAATTAAAAATTAAAATTAAAAATTAAAAATAAAAAATTAAACATTAAAAATTAAAATTTAAAAATTAAAAATTAAAAATTAAAAATTAAAAATTAAAAATTAAAAATTAAAAATTAAAAATGAAAAATTAAAAATTAAAAACTAAAAACTAAAAATTAAAAATGAAAAATGAAAAATTAAAAATTAAAAACTAAAAATTAAAAATTAAAAATTAAAAATTAAAAATTAAAAATTAAAAATTAAAAATTAAAAATAAAAACTTAAAAATTAAAAATTAAAAATTAAAAATTAAAATTAAAAATTAAAAATTAAAAATTAAAAATTAAAAATTAAAAATTAAAAATTAAAAATTAAAAATTAAAAATTAAAAATTAAAAATTAAAAATTAAAAATTAAAAATTAAAAATTAAAAATTAAAAATTAAAAATTAAAAATTAAAAATTAAAAATTAAAAATTAAAAATTAAAAATTAAAAATTAAAAATTAAAAATTAAAAATTAAAAATTAAAAATTAAAAATTAAAAATTAAAAATTAAAAATTAAAAATTAAAAATTAAAAATTAAAAATTAAAAATTAAAAATTAAAAATTAAAAATTAAAAATTAAAAATTAAAAATTAAAAATTAAAAATTAAAAATTAAAAATTAAAAATTAAAAATTAAAAATTAAAAATTAAAAATTAAAAATTAAAAATTAAAAATTAAAAATTAAAAATTGAAAATTAAAAATTAAAAATTAAAAATTAAAAATTAAAAATTAAAAATTAAAAATTAAAAATTAAAAATTAAAAATTAAAAATTAAAAATTAAAAATTAAAAATTAAAAATTAAAAATTAAAAATTAAAAATTAAAAATTAAAAATTAAAAATTAAAAATTAAAAATTAAAAATTAAAAATTAAAAATTAAAAATTAAAAATTAAAAATTAAAAATTAAAAATTAAAAATTAAAAATTAAAAATTAAAAATTAAAAATTAAAAATTAAAAATTAAAAATTAAAAATTAAAAATTAAAAATTAAAAATTAAAAATTAAAAATTAAAAATTAAAAATTAAAAATTAAAAATTAAAAATTAAAAATTAAAAATTAAAAATTAAAAATTAAAAATTAAAAATTAAAAATTAAAAATTAAAAATTAAAAATTAAAAATTAAAAATTAAAAATTAAAAATTAAAAATTAAAAATTAAAAATTAAAAATTAAAAATTAAAAATTAAAAATTAAAAATTAAAAATTAAAAATTAAAAATTAAAAATTAAAAATAAAAATTAAAAAATTAAAAATTAAAAATGAAGAATTAAAAATGAAGAATTAAAAATTAAAATTAAAAATTAAAAGTTAAAAATGAAAAATAAAAATTTAAAAATTAAAAATTAAAACTTAAAACTTAAAAATTAAAAATAAAAAATTAAAAATTAAAAATTAAAAATTAAAAATTAAAAATTAAAAATTAAAAATTAAAAATTAAAAATTAAAAATTAAAAATTAAAAATTAAAAATTAAAAATTATAAATTAAAAATAAAAAATTAAACATTAAAAATTAAAAATTAAAATTTAAAAATTAAAAATTAAAAATTAAAAACTAAAAATTAAAAATTAAAAATTAAAAATTAAAAATTAAAAATTAAAAATTAAAAATTAAAAATTAAAAATTAAAAATTAAAAATTAAAAATTAAAAATTAAAAATTAAAAATTAAAAATTAAAAATTAAAAATTAAAAATTAAAAATTAAAAATTAAAAATTAAAAATTAAAAATTAAAAATTAAAAATTAAAAATTAAAAATTAAAAATTAAAAATTAAAAATTAAAAATTAAAAATTAAAAATTAAAAATTAAAAATTTAAAATTAAAAATTAAAAATTAAAAATTAAAAATTAAAAATTAAAAATTAAAAATTAAAAATTAAAAATTAAAAATTAAAATTAAAAACTTAAATTAAAAATTAAAAATTAAAAATTAAAAGTTAAAAATTAAAAATTAAAAATTAAAAATTAAAAATTCAAAATTCAAAATTCAAAATTCAAAAAGCAAAATTAAAAATTAAAAATTAAAATTTAAAAATTAAAAATTAAAAATTAAAAAATAAAAATTAAAAATTAAAAATTAAAAATTAAAAATTAAAAATTAAAAATTAAAAATTAAAAATTAAAAATTAAAAATTAAAAATTAAAAATTAAAAATTAAAAATTAAAAATTAAAAATTAAAAATTAAAAATTAAAAATTAAAACTTAAAAATTAAAAATTAAAAATTAAAAATTAAAAATTAAAAATTAAAAATTAAAAATTAAAAATTAAAAATTAAAAATTAAAAATTAAAAATTAAAAATTAAAAATTAAAAATTAAAAATTAAAAATTAAAAATTAAAAATTAAAAATTAAAAATTAAAAATTAAAAATTAAAAATTAAAAATTAAAAATTAAAAATTAAAAATTAAAAATTAAAAATTAAAAATTAAAAATTAAAAATTAAAAATTAAAAATTAAAAATTAAAAATTAAAAATTAAAAATTAAAAATTAAAAATTAAAAATTAAAAATTAAAAATTAAAAATAAAAATGAAAAATTAAAAATTAAAAATTAAAAATTAAAAATTATAAATTAAAAATTAAAATTAAAAATTAAAAATAAAAAATTAAACATTAAAAATTAAAATTTAAAAATTAAAAATTAAAAATTAAAAATTAAAAATTAAAAATTAAAAATTAAAAATTAAAAATTAAAAATGAAAAATTAAAAATTAAAAACTAAAAACTAAAAATTAAAAATGAAAAATGAAAAATTAAAAATTAAAAACTAAAAATTAAAAATTAAAAATTAAAAATTAAAAATTAAAAATTAAAAATTAAAAATTAAAAATTAAAAATTAAAAATTAAAAATTAAAAATTAAAAATTAAAAATTAAAAATTAAAAATTAAAAATTAAAAATTAAAAATTAAAAATAAAAACTTAAAAATTAAAAATTAAAAATTAAAAATTAAAAATTTAAAATTAAAAATTAAAAATTAAAAATTAAAAATTAAAAATTAAAAATTAAAAATTAAAAATTAAAAATTAAAAATTAAAAATTCAAAATTAAAAATTAAAAATTAAAAATTAAAAATTAAAAATTAAAAATTAAAAATTAAAAATTAAAAATTAAAAATTAAAAATTAAAAATAAAAAATTAAAAATTAAAAATTAAAAATTAAAAATTAAAAATTAAAAATTAAAAATTAAAAATTAAAAATTAAAAATTGAAAATTAAAATTAAAAAATTAAAAATTAAAAATTAAAAATTAAAAATTAAAAATTAAAAATTAAAAATTAAAAATTAAAAATTAAAAATTAAAAATTAAAAATTAAAAATTAAAAATTAAAAATTAAAAATTAAAAATTAAAAATTAAAAATTAAAAATTAAAAATTAAAAATTAAAAATTAAAAATTAAAAATTAAAAATTAAAAATTAAAAATTAAAAATTAAAATTAAAAATTAAAATTTAAAAATTAAAAATTAAAAATTAAAAATTAAAAATTAAAAATTAAAAATTAAAAATTAAAAATTAAAAATTAAAAATTAAAAATTAAAAATTAAAAATTAAAAATTAAAAATTAAAAATTAAAAATTAAAAATTAAAAATTAAAAATTAAAAATTAAAAATTAAAAATTAAAAATTAAAAATTAAAAATTAAAAATTAAAAATTAAAAATTAAAAATTAAAAATTAAAAATTAAAAATTAAAAATTAAAAATTAAAAATTAAAAATTAAAAATTAAAAATTAAAAATTAAAAATTAAAAATTAAAAATTAAAAATTAAAAATTAAAAATTAAAAATTAAAAATTAAAAATTAAAAATTAAAAATTAAAAATTAAAAATTAGAAATTAAAAATTAAAAATTAAAAATTAAAAATTAAAAATAAAAATTTAAAAATTAAAAATAGAAATTTAAAAATTAAAAATTAAAGATTAAAAATTAAAATTAAAAACTTAAATTAAAAATTAAAAATTAAGAATTAAAAATTAAAAATTAAAAATTAAAAGTTAAAAATTAAAAATTAAAAATTAAAAATTAAAAATTAAAAATTCAAAATTCAAAATTAAAAATTAAAAATTAAAATTTAAAAATTAAAAATTAAAAAATAAAAATTAAAAATTAAAAATTAAAAATTAAAAATTAAAAATTAAAAATTAAAAATTAAAAATTAAAAATTAAAAATTAAAAATTAAAAATTAAAAATTAAAAATTAA
>CAVMKG010000740.1:95000-115000 GCA_963682025.1 Cordilura impudica
TTTCCTTTACTTTGAGTAAATTACATTTAAAGTTGTTACTAACACATACATAAAATTATACAATGCTATGTGTGTGTTTATTAAATTTGTTAATGTGTTTGTAATAAAAATGAGTTTGTTTAATGTGTTGATTTGTGAATTGGCTATAATTGATTAGCATACCTTCAGGCTCTTTATTTAATGAAAAAATAAAATTTCCTAGAATTTGCACTCGAATTTCGAAGGCTGGAATCTGCTAGTTAATTTAAATGGAAAATAAAGAGACAGGAAAGTACTATTGTCTTTAATTATAACTGCTTTATATTTATGTTGATATACTTGAAAATAACTCATTAGACAACATTACCTTAAAAGGCTTCAGTTTTTTTTAAACTTTTGCATTCCGTAAGCATTTAATAATTTTGACCCCATCTGACCCCTTTTAAATTGAAAAAGTGGATTAAATATAATGTAATGAGTTAATTTTGGTTTTTGACAAATTGCGATTATTTGCGTTTTTGAGTTATGCCTTTTCTTGTAGGTAACCTCTGTATCAAAAACAACGATCTGTTCGATATATGGCGAAAAGAATGCAATAAGAAAGACAAATTTGATGCAGTTTTCAAACATGTTGTTGACAAAATCAAAGCTAATACTATTTCGGATGAAATGGATAAAAACATAAAGCAAACAATACAATTTTTTTTGCGTAAAATTGGCTCAAAAATGGGAAAAATGTCACAGAAAGATAAATGTCTTTAAGGATCAAAATTATACGTGGCTAAATTCTGAATTACATTTTGTGGTAAGTGATATTTCAAAAAATCCTTCTTCTACCGGTGTTGGACGTCCAGCTATCCCATACAGCGCAAAATCAGAAGTTGGAAAAAGAAGAGAAGCCGCAAATCTTTCAACTGAGAAAGCTGATACTATCCTTCTCGTTCGTGCAGCAGCAACATCGGCTCGTAAACAAGGTGATTCCGATTTGGCTACAGTCCTGAAAGAAAGTATGAGAAGCCCGACAAGGCCATCAGAAATGCGGAAAATGTGTAATCAAGATACCAAAAAACCAATTTCACTTTCTGCGGATGAGGCTTTAGCTTTCTTTCTTGAATACAATTTTTCAAAAGAACTATCCACACTATAATAAAATTACAGCCGCAAAAGTAAAATGCCGACCTTAGGGTATAACAGCAAATGAGACTCTTGCTAAAGTTTCGTTGCAATCTAGTGTCCTTCATACGGCTGAAAGAATTGTTGAAATGCAAAAAGAAGTAGTTCAAGCTGTAATGGAAGCGGAGGAGACAGATTTTTTAAGCTTCGTATTAATATTAAGCTACGGATTTGATAGTAGCACCGGTCAAGCTCAATTTAAGCAAGCATTGAATGAGCCAAGTTCGTCAAAAAACTGCGATGCCTCCCTTTTAGCTACTTCAGTTATTCTCTTACGTTTAATGTCTTATCGGGAAAGCGTCCCATTAAACTGGAGTACGTAAAGGAGACAAAAGAAGTTGTTCTAAAAGAAGGACACGACTTAAATAAGGAAATTGACGCTTTGACTAACCTTCGGATATCAATTGGTGAGGGAAAATTCGTTGAAGTTTCACTTAAATTATTTTTAACACTAATTGATGGAAAAGTTTTGAACATTATAACTGGAACGAAATCAAATCAGGCTTGTCCCATTTGTGCTGCTACACCTAAGGATTTCATGAACACATATGATTATAAAAGTGAAGTATTCTTTGCAAAAGAGGAAAACTTAAAGTTTGGACTTAGCCCCTTCATCAATGGATAAAATTTTTGGAATTTGTATTACATTTTGGCTATAAATGCAAACTACAAAAGTGGCAGATACGAGGAGATGATAAAGTAACTCTCTTAAAAAGAAAAGAAAAAATACAAAACGATTTTTGGAGAAAGCTTGGACTTCGCGTGGACACGCCCAGAGTAGGTGGTTTTGTTTCCACAAATGACGGAAACACTGCTCGTCGAGCTTTTACTGAGCATGATATTTTTTCTGAAATAACTAATGTTGACAAAACTATAATATTTCGATTCAAAATCATTTTGATTTGCTTATCCTGCCAGTTCAAAATCGATTCAAATAAATTTGATATATATTGCTTTGAAACAGCAAAATGTTTTCAGGAGCTATATCCCTGATTGCCAATGACTGCGACGGCCCATAAAGTGCTCATACACTCTAAACAAATAATAGAAAACAGCGCACTACCAATAGGTTTTCTTGGAGAAGAAGCTTCTGAATCGCGACACAAAATATACAAAGCCGATCGGTTGCATCACGCCCGCAAAAACAGCCGCACCCAAAACCTGTTAGATGTATTTAATAAGGCTGTCGATACTTCAGATCCATTAATTTCCAGAACACTTTTAACCAGACGCTTACAAAATCGTAAATCCACCTGAAGTTATTCGGTTTTACGATCCATACGTAATTCCGTGTGTGTGTCAAAATTGCCGTTTTACATACGATCCATAATTTTTGCGTTCAAACGTACATATGTATTTTTTCTTTCGCTACAAGCAGTGTTGTATTTTCATATGTTTTTCTTGCCAAAATAGAACCTGCTCTAATTGAAAAATTTACATATGTCTTGCAAAATGTGTTGTACATAAACAATGTTTGAAAGGGTTCACACTATGTGTACAAATTACACGTGCTAAAAAAATAAGAAAAACACGAGCAAAACACGTAGTGTGAACGCAGTTTTAACAACCAATACGAAGAAATTGATGATATTGATGAAATTGATGAAAGTGAAGAAGACCTTGATTTAAATTTACAAAATGAATTAGATTTAAGCAATTTCTAAATGTTATAATATAATAAAAAAAAATCAATTTAATGTATTATGTTTGTTTTAATGGTTGAAAAAGGGTTAATTATTGGTCGTTAGTGGGTTAAATTCCTTTTTTTTAAAATAGGTTTAAACGTACTTATGGAATTGTTACAGGCTTTGGGTTGAGTACCATGTTTTTCTAATAGTTATTAATTTCGCACAGAATAATTTCCATTTGACCGATAGTGCATCTGAAAGATATGCAATGCTCTTTTCGCGAATATTTTCCACTTCCTGATGAAACCAAATTGTGGATTTAATATCCATTTAGTGTAAAATTTGATAAATTTCTGTTTTAACATCAGTACAAGAAAATTCGTTAGCAGAAATTTCTACTCACAGTTCATTGAAAATTCGATTCAACGAAAATAAATACTACAGCAAACTTTTGGCTTTCTTTCCATAGAGATCATCCTGAGATAGCAAAAATTGCTTTACAAGTTTTAATTCCATTTCTACCACATATTTATGTGAAAAAGCATTTTCAGCACTTGTATATTTAAAAAAATAAATATATAAATCGATTAATGAATGTGGGCACTGAACTACGAATTCAAATTCCAAGCATACCCCCTGATATCAATAAATTAACGGCAGAAATGCAACACCATCCTTCACATTAAATACATATTAACAAACTTCCTATTGATTTTTGCCATTATTTTTTTTTTATATTTAAACTTGTTTTTGTTTAAGAATTTATTTTTATTTCTATGTAAGGAATTTGCGAATAAAATTAAGTTGAAAAAATATTTGAATTTCTCTTTTATTTCATTATGAAAAGAAAAAAGTTTAAGAACTGCTGCCCTATACCATAAGTTTGGAGAAACAGTATTAGATTGAACTTTACTGAGTTAAAAAAACTTCATATCGGATTCTATTTTTCTATGAGGACCAGAGCAAAAGTCACTTATTTTACTCATAAACATATACAATCAAAATTTGAGAAACATCCATGCTCTATTTTTATTATTTTCTTTTTTCTTTTTTTGTAGATTTGAGCGAATATCGAGAACGTATAGCGTTAATTTTTTAACTACTTATTTATGTATGTAATAAACACACATAAACCAAATATGACCGGACCTTAAGACAATTTAAGACTATATCTTATGGGTTATTTGTAGGGCAAGGAATTCCATGCAAATATATGTTTTTATAGTATTTATTGAATATGGGCTAAATATCTATCCGAATCAACAAATTTGCAATAAAATGCCATGTTTTTGCTCTGTTAAAAAATATTACTCTGGTTTTGTTTTTATATATTATCAGCCGAATTTATAAGAATTTTAAACACCATTTTACATCAATTTTAACCAAAAGTCGTTATATTGTATTAAACCTTGTGTAAATAAAAGAATTTTAAAATTGGTTCAACCCTTGTTTAAATATATTTTAACATGACATTTTGCAATTTGTTTTTGTTATATATTTAACATTGTACGGAAAAATTTTCATTAATAATAATGGACATAATATATTTCATCAAATGAATTGATAAGAACATTTTTATTTACAAAATTTTATACTGAGAAATTTTACACATATTAAAATGTGCTACAATTCCAAGAAACTCAACACAACATAATTGATTCATTTCTTTGTCTTGCAATTACTGGACGATAAATTGTGAGTATTATTTCAAGTACTAAACTATAAACATATTTTAAAAAATTTATATTTAGTAATGTCCTTGTAAAACAAAAACTTTAAATTAATTTTAAAGATCTGAACGTCTTCATAAAACCCCATAAATTTTAAAATATTTTGTTGAATATCTTTAATAAGCGAACATGACTGGATATGTCTAACACAACATTAGATTCGCCTGCAAAAAAAAATCTGAAAAATATTTGAAAAAGCTAAATGAAAAAAATGTGTTTTAAAAAATTACCCTGCTCATTAAAGATTATCGCATGAATCGAGATTTTTTGGGAATCATCATAGAAATAGTCAATTTTTTTGTTTTTGGGACCATAAAGACAACTCTTGCGAGTCACCCTAATGTACATTCGAGTGTCCCAAAAACACTGTTTATTAGCCTCAAGAAATCAAACCTAGCGATAAGCGCCAATGAGCTAAATAATTTGGGATTTTTTAAGAGCATTAAAAATTCTTCGATACTGCATCAAATTATTATTAAAAGCATTTAATTTCTTAAAGGTCTTAATGCGGTTTTCACGAAAATTTAAATTACTTCGTTATTTTTTTATCCGTTTTTCATTTCCAAAACATCTTTTGAAAGTGTTTACTGATGACTGTGAACGAAAACAGCAGTCAATACCTTCCCATGGAGGACTTAAAAATAAAAGTCAATCATAAAACGGTAATATACTTATTTGAAATATTATACTGGGCACATTCTGCTTCTAATATGTATGTGACAAATAAGTAACGGTGACGGCATCAAATCCCTTCCAGCAAAGTACAGAAAATAAAATACCGATAAAAAATGACGGAGTTATTTAGATTGTCATGAAAATCGCATTAAAAAAAAAATGCTACCAACAGACTATCTCAAGCTTTTCATATTGTTTTGATGCAGAATCAAAGCATTGTTTAATCTGTTTTATTCTTTTATTCACAAGAAATGCGATTTTTGGAGGTTATTAAATGGTTTTCGAAGGTTTGGTCGATTACCGCGATAGTGAAATATTTTGATAAACATCATAAAAATGTATCCGTTCAATGGGGGTATATCTAAATTTTCTTTTTCTCCCTAGGCATTAAATGTACATAAATATAATTTGTACAATAAATCTTTTTCTATATGCTCGTGTGATAATATCTAAAACAAAAAAATTTCTGTGGAAAAAACCAGTTCACTTTCCACAGGTGTATTGTAAAAGAACATTAAACAGATGTTGAAAATTTTCTCTTTTTTCAATTGCTTCTAAAAATTGTAGTTTTTTTCTAAGGAACATTTTTTATTGTGAGATTTTGATGTAGTACTTTCCGTTACATTACATATTTTGGCATTTAAAACTTCTTCAAATGTTTTTGGTATTACGACATTGTCATCCAAAATACTTCTAACTATTCTCATTTCATTAAGGACTCAAAATAGACGATTATGCATATGAAACAACAATGTTTTTGGAAGCATATGGAAATAAATTATTATCATTATATATTATATTATCATTGTTAAAAAAATTAGGTGCTTTCAAATATTTTATTAATGAATATATTTATGTGTATACTATTTTATATTTTCCGAGAAGGGGATTTACTCATTCGAACTCTTTTAAAATAATTAGAAATATAAATTTTTTTAAGGCAAAATCGTAGCTCCATTACTAATTGAAGCTGAATAAATTCTCTGTTCCACCACGTATCTGGATTAAGTTTTGATTTTTGTTAAAAAAAATATACGATGGTAGACATAAAAGTTGAAAAAATTCTTCAAAAAAACGAAAAAATTAAAAAATATGTACTACGAAATTTAAAAAGATCTATAATCGGTCCACCTGCTTTTGATATATCGTAAAAATTAGCAATACTAGCATAAATAGTTTTTAAGAAATTAGTTGAAATCCGGTTACTGCTAGAAAAATTTAGTTAGTAATAATAATAATTTTTATTGTAATTATTTAGTATTTCGAGTTGTAGTACCTGCAATAGCAAAATTGGTTCAGATTACCAGTCGAAGTATTTATACAATTTATTAAACTAATTCAAACGATGTAACCAAAATATTGGTGATTGCAACAACTAATTTAATTAGAACGACATATTTTAAACAATTGTAAGCCCTGGTAGGTGAGTAGGTGGCGTGCTCGCCTATCATGCGGGGGTCGTGGGTTCGATTCCCACCGGAGGCTTTGGTGTGTCGCTGCAAAAAAAAAATTATAATCTGCAGACAAGCCACTCGGCTTCGCGCAACTAGGCTTAAAAAAAAAGTAAGAGTGTTAAATTCGGCTGTGCCGAATCTTTGACACCATCCACCTCGGTTTGAGTCTTGATAATAAATTTAAATGAAAAAGTAAACAATTTGTTAAACTTAATACCAAATTATTTAAGCAAATTTTTGGGTTGGTTTTCGCCTTTTCTATTATTTCGGATTTATTTCGGTGTTTGCTTTTTGGTCTTCGTGGTTGCTGATCGGCATGCATTTAAGTTATATACCTATATGCATGCGTTTCCGGTTATATGACATAACTTCTCGTTTAATTTAGTTTTTGCTAATTAAATAGCTCGCTCTAACCTCCACTGCAAAGGTAATGGTTGTGCAGGGTGGCTATATGCACTAAATCGTGCTAATTGGAGATGGCTGTATAGTTTCTTTTAACTGGCCAAATATTTCTTCATTGCGGCCATATAGGTCGGATGGAGTAACAAAATAATAATAATAATCTCAGTTTTTTTATTAAAATATTGCCATATTTGGAAAACATAGAGAATAAATTTATAATAATAAATATTCAAATTAGGGATGCCAAACGCAAAAAACCAAATGTCCCAAACATTTTAAATAAAATAATTTGTTCTCTTTATTTTCTGAAAAACTTCAAATTTTCATCCAAAAAAATTGTGAAAATTTATATATAAAAAATAACATTCTCATCAAATTGCGTTTATTTATGTAACAGTTTTTATGTTCGCAATTCTTAAATATCATTTGACGTTTTCTAAAATTCATTGAATATAAATGAATGTTTTCTGTAGTGTGATTCTGTAAATTTCAACGATCCAAAAATCGCAAAATATATCGACAGCTATTGTTGCTTGCACTAAGGATTAAGTTATTCACTAAAGGTGTGTTTACACTATGTGTATATCCGTATGACATAACCTCTAAATGTAAACAACAGCTGATTTAATTTGTGAATTTACAAAAATTTATTGTTAAAAATAAAGTTATATATTTTATATATTTTTTAATTGTTAATTAATATTAAACATATCATTTTTCTTTCAATATTGATCTTTATAATTTACTCTGCTTTTCTTTCGCCACAAGCAGTGTTGTATTTTCATATGTTTGTCTTGCCAAAATAGAACCTGCTCTAATTGAAAAATTTACATATGTCTTGCAAAATGTGTTGTACATAAACAATGTTTGAAAGGGTTCACACTATGTGTACAAATTTCACTTGCTAAAAAACTAAGAAAAACACAAGCAAAACCGTAGTGTGAACGCAGCTTAAGTACATGCATCTTAACGACAGTCGACAAATTTATTTTTCTATTTATTTAAATTGTAAACGAGTGGCATCTCTGTCAAAATAAGCGAAAAACACAAAGAAGAATAGAAAAAAACAAATTACTTCGTGTTTGACAGGATGATTTTATGTTTATGTTTAATATCTTTATTTTTTTACTAATATTTCTGTGTATTTATTTGAAAATGAAATAATGAATTGAATATGCTATTAAATTTTTTTATTTATATAAAAAAAGTTTTTTAATTAAAGCAAAATATTTTCACTATTTTATTTCAACCTAAAAATTTAAGTTTTTATTGATTGAATAAACAACACAAAAATGGTTGTCGTTAAGATAACAACAACAGCTGACTTTAACAATAGCGAATATCGTTTAAAAATTTTACTGATGATTTTGCAATTTTCTTTTTTTAACGATTCGACTATCGTTAAAAGAAGTTACTGAATCGCGATACTGAAAAGCTATTAATTTCTCCTGAATGTCAATATTTTTTTTAAATGTAAAAATTTTTTAAATGTAAACATAGGTATTTGGTGTTTTTTTTTTTTTTGGAATTTCAATTTGTGTTTAACGAATAAAATTTATATATTAAAGATGCAATTGATGTCTTCTAAATTTAAAATTATAATTTCCGACGTTTTGATATGATTTTCTGAAATTCAATTAATTGTAACTTATAATTGGAAATTTTTAATTCCAGTTTTTAGAATTGATGTTTTCTTAAGTTTGAATGGAAAATTTAAAAAGTGCAATTTTGTATTTATGTGAATAATAATGCTTTAGTAATTATAAACAATTTTTAAAAATTAGATGTAATCGCAATCAAATATTTTGTAGGTAAAGCAGAATAATAATTCTATATAACTATGTAGAACTGTTTTGAAAGCAAAAAACTCATTGATGAACTCGGTAACTCTATTTTGTAAAGACAACAAAAAGTTAATATGCCAAACTTATGTTCATATTTGTAAAAGAATAATGAAAATACGTATGAAATAAAAGACCAGCCCGTGTATACTCTTAACATTGTTCTGTATGATATCCAGTTGAAAACATTAACATTCATGTTAAAATAGAAATAACTATTGCAAAGCTAATTAGAACAAACAAAAATTGTGGCGCCATCTAGTGTGGCATAGTCATGCTGAGCAAAATGAAGTGACACTCTGTTAGTGCAAAAGAAATGTATTTTCCCCACAACAAAATATTGCAGAATTTTATGTAAATAAAATAATATACCGACTTATTTCTAACATGCAGTCACGGTTGCCACATTGGGCCAATTGGACCAAAAATGGTCCTTTTTTTTACGTTTGGTCCACTGGTCCATTTTTTTTTGAATTGGTCCTTTTTAAGAAAATGTTTACGATTGTGATACAAAAAATTTTTTGTAAATGTAAAAAGAATGTAATTACAAAAAACAGACAATTAAATACAAAACAAGAAAAATGCTACTATCAACGCACAAAGTTCTATCGATGGCGAAATTTTGGATAAAATCGGTGAGGTGTACGTAAAGTTAATTTAAGCCAAAAAGCTTAATGCTATGAAATTTTTTTTGCAACTTAACACCTTTTAAATTAGTTAAATCTAGCGTGAGAAAAGCTTAATTGACAACACTGGTTAATTGTTTCTTTTGTTTACAAATCACAAATTGACAAATTAACTTCAATGTAAACAATATTTTATTACAGTTGTCTGCGAATAAGTAAAACTCGAAAACAAATTAACCATGGATAAGTAAGTTAAAGAATTACTTGAATGTATGTACTTGAATGATATGATATGTTGTTTCAGGTTTTTGATAAAGAAGGCGAAGGTTGCAGAACAAGGGCCTCCCACGTAGTCAGTTGAAAGCGATGGCAGTGAAAGGTAATAAATACACACATACATATGTATGTATGTACATATTTCATGGCACTAGTATGTAATTAATTACATATTCTATATTTAGCGACATTGCTGGCGAAAAAAGGACCCAAGACGCAAATTTCGCAAAGAATGGCTAATCCAATTTAGTTGGCTCAAGGAGCAAAATGGGAGCGCATACTGCATTGCATGCGAAAAAACTATGGTAAATCACACAGCGAAGCTGAAGCGACACGCAGAGCAAACAAGCCATATTCAAAATGTGACGAAAAAGAAGGGCCAAGTGAAATTAGATTCTTTTCTGAAAGAACAAAATGAAAGTTTAGAAAAGCAGATCCGAAATGCAGAATTCAGCTTAGTAATGTTCATAATGGCACATAATCTTCCGTTTATCCTTATGGACTATTTGCCAAATTTGCTAGCCGTGTGTTGTCCAGACTCAAAAATAGCTGAGTCTTTACGATGTGGCAGAACAAAATCCACTCAGCTAGCAGAGAATTTAGGTAGCGAAGCAGTGAAGAGAATAGTCTCGGATCTTAGAACGCGTAAATTCTCTTTGATTGTCGATTTATCAACAAAAAAAAGCCTGGTCATGGTGGTTAGATATTTTGACAAGCTATCAAATACCATTCGTGACAGATTTTTATCACTAATAGAACTTACTAAATGCGATTCTGAGTCAATATACCAAACGATAAAGTCATTTTTTGAAAAGCACAATGTGCCTCTAAATAATTTGATAGGGCTAGCAACCGACGGAGCCAATACGATGGCCGGCGAATTAAATGGGCTGAAAACAAAATTAAAAAATGATACTAACTTATTTTACATCAAATGCACTTGCCACTCACTACATTTGTGTTCAAGCTACGCTAGCAAGCAACTACCAGCGAAAATTGAAAAGTTGTGTAGGAAAATTTACAAATTTTTTTCACACAGCCCAAAGCGAATCAACGAGTTCAAGGAATTCCAGGATTATTGTGGCGTAAAACCCCACAAAATACTTGGAATTACTTTTACTCGTTGGCTCGCTCTGGAAAGTGCGATTGCACGTATTAATGAACAGTGGGAAGCACTTCGACTTTATTTTTTGTCTTCGAGTCTTGAAGTAAGTGGCATTAGTGCATTTGAATTAGCGAATTCAATGGGTGACCCCGATTTAAAAGTATATATGCTGTTTTTGGAATACGTTCTGAAAATAATTAATACACTGAATAAAGAGTTCCAGTCGGAAAACGTTCGCTTACCTTTTTTGTACTCGCAAATAGAAGTACATTTTAAACTGATTATGAGTAATTTTATGAAGAGCGATTTTGTAAAAAATATTGACTGTCTGGAAAATTGTAATATGCACGACAAAACGAATTATCTCCTAGCTAAAAATATTTTTATAGGAAGTAGAGCAGAAAAGTTTCTTGAAAGTGATAACTTTACGGATTCGCAACGAATCATAATTAAAACAAATATTTTAAACTTTTACGTTGAATTGTTAAAACAAATTCAGAAACGGTTTGATTTTGGCAGAGCTGACTTAAAAAATTTATGTATAATTACACCCAACAAAGTTTTATCGGACACAGAAACGTCAATAATGCCTTTATTAAACCTTTTTTCTCATTTAATTAAATGTGATATAGATGTTATTATAACACAGTGGAAACTGTTAAGACTGTTAAATAGTGATCTCAAAGCTGATATGGACGTTTGCGTTTTTTCGGAAAAAGTAAGTTTATATAAAAATGGTATGGATGAGAAATGTTTTCAAGAATTGACGGATTTTGTATTTGATCTAATGAGCCTGCCACATAGTTTGGCTGCAGCAGAACGTAAATTCTTCGAAACTTCTCTTATTAAAACCAAATTAAGGAATAAATTAGAATTCAAATCAATTAACAATATAATGCTGTCCAAAGAACTTTGTCCTCAAAAATCAGAGCCTCATTACGTTTGGTCAGTCAATGATATAGGCTGGTTTTAAGATAGCGATCACAGTTTAACTGTGGCAAAAATGTAATGCTAGTCATATATGTATTACGAACTTTTATACAAATCTTTATATGTGAATACGTTTTTTTTTTATTTTGTTATTTTGTTTTATGTTATATATGTGCAAATTGAATTAAAGCACTTTTTGTTTTTGTGCAAATTGAATTAAAGCACTTTTTGTTTTTGTTTACGTTTCATTGTTACTTATGTTTTTTTTAAGTAAATTTTTTGTTAAATAATATTGTAAGCATTGCTGGTTTGCAAATAAAAAAAAAAAAATGGTCCTCTTTTTTTATTTTGGTCCTTTTTTTGATGAATTTTGGTCCCGAAAAAAAATTTAGAGTGGCAACCGCGCATGCAGTTGTTATGGATATACATATATAATATATGTATATTATTTGTATTATTTAATATGTTTATATAAATTTATAAATAAACTAGCTAATACCCACTACTTCGTTAGCGGACATTTAAGTTACATTTATTCGTTTGTACAGTATATTATATTAAAAATGCCCCTTTACTGGACTTTGATGTTATGTATTCGGAAAGGCATGTTTTTCCCCTGGTTTTACTCCAATTCAATATTTTTTCCATTTTTCTTAATTTTTTCTGCCTTAAAGTCTGAAATTCCAAAATGTTGACATGTGCGCATACTCCTGGAACAATGGCAACATATATTTCAAATATTACGTTTCAATGTTAAAATGGTACAAAGATGAATGAGGTACCAATTTTAGCCGTTGCCCCGATTTAACCCTATTAGTGTTAGAATTTCCAAAAATTCGTTCGTAGTGGTCCCTATGATGAAAGAGGAACTAATAGTCCGAATTTTATGTTTCTTAATTTATTAAAAAATGGTTTTTTAAAAAGTACCAAGAACCAGTATCGTTTCCCGTTATCTCTTTTTACCCCCGTAGAGTTCTCATTTCGAAAATTATATTAATGCATATTTTTGGAACTAAGCTTATCCATATTTCAAATATTGTGTTTTTTGAGTTAACAGATATGAAGATATAAGTGGTACAAATTTTAACCTTTTTTCCCCCGTTTGCCCCTTAATAATCGAATTTCTAAAAAAACATTTCTAGCGAAACCCCTGCACACTTCGTAGAACAAAACAGAGAAATGAAAGAAAACAATTTTAAATTTATTGAAATCAGTAATTAACTCTTTTTATTGTAATGCTCTGTGGTACACAACATTTTTAGTTTTTCCATTTTCTGCGTAAATATACAAAACCGATGGTTTGCCAACACGCGAACAGGCTACATACAATTGTCCATGCGAGAAAACTGGATACTCTAAATTCACTCCACAAAATCCTAACGATTGCCCTTGCGCCTTGTTAATAGTAACAGCGAATGCAAGGCGAACAGGAAACTGAAGTCGTTTGAATTCAAATGTCATATCAGATGGAATCATTGGGATTCGTGGAATGAATACATCTTCGCCTTTGAATTTTCCAGTTAAAATGGTTGCTTCAATTACATAAGCCATCAATCTTTTAACAGCAAGTCTTGAGCCATTACACAAATGGGGTTGATTTATATTGCGAAGCATAATGATAGTGGCTCCAACTTTTAATTGGAGATTATGCGGAGGCAGTGATAACGAAGCATTCAACTGGTGAAAGAAATTTTGAAATCGGATAAGTAGTTTAGAAGATCCGTAAAGGGGGAGACTTTTCCTCTTTTTGCCCCTCCCGGAAGGATACATAAAAACCTTGGTATTGACGTCACCTTTCATGAGAAGTTTACAGAATTGAAATCGGTTCAGGCATTACAGAGAACATCAATGCCAAACACAATGCTCTACATTTTTATATATATAGATTTATACATAAAATTTTTTTTTGCTATATTTACATTACTTTTTTTTATTAACAACTAGGTATTTTAGCATTATTTGCTTAAGATGTTGGTGAATTTTTACTCCCTTTATATTAACTCGTAGTGTCTGCTTGTCGAAAAAATTTTGGATCGATTTTAACCAATTTCCCGTGAGCCATTCGGTCTGAAATTTTGCAGGCAGGCTCGTGGTAATAACAGAAATGATCTAACAAATTTTTTGAGTGATGCCAAAACAATGGAAACTTTTAAATTTTTCTACCAGAGTTAATAAAAAAATGTACAAAGGGTTAGTTTTTATTATATTATTACCACAACGACCACAAAAAAAACAAGGCCAGCTATGACAACAACACAACATTTAGAATAACAACAAGAACAATATAGAAACATCATATTCTTCATTTTTTTTTTTACTTTTTCAGAGATTTCCCTGGACCTGTTCCACCGATTTTAATGATTTTTGAAATATAAATCTTCCCATGAATTTGTTGAAACATTCCCACTAAAAATGATCACTGTAGCTGCACTATTCAGGGCGTGATCGTGACAAGAACAACATAGAAAATTATATTTTTTCAAGACTTTTTTTAGTTCTTCATTCAAATCTCGGGCCCTAATCGACCGATTTGGACAATTTTAAATAGAAAACTTTTCAGGATGTTAATGAATCATTTGTTATATCAACGAGCACCCTAGCTGCCCGATTGATCGTGATTTCCACAGACGGGCAGACGGACAGACGGACATCGCTATATCAACTCCGGCTGTTATAAGGATCACAAATATATACATTTTATGGGGTCCAAAATTTTTTTTCTAACGGAATGACAAACTTATATATACCCTCTGCACACTGGAGTGGAGGGTATAAAAAAAAAAAATTGTTGGTTTATTTTTCAGTTATAAGAAAGAACCCCCAACTCTTGACATATTTTTGAATTTTTAACCGAATGAAATTTCCATGAACTATGTTCTGTTGTAAATGACCAACAAAATATAATAAATTGATAAGCCCAACTGAATATTTAAATTTTTTTGGGAAATAAAATAAAATAAAAAATTGTCATAAAAAAATATTTAAAAGTACATATTATAAGTTTTAAAATTTCATCCATCATGTAGATACTCGTACATATACTGCGGAAAAGGTTGGGGGTAGAAAAAAAATTTGAAAAAATCGTGGAAAAAGTTAAAAAAAAATCTTTGATTTTATGGGTTAATAACTTTTTTTAATATATCGTTGAAAAAATGTGCCTTTATTTTCTGATCTTAAGTCGATATTTGAGAATATATTATAGCTCAAGCGGCTGGAGAATACTGATTTTAAACTGAAATATAAACAAGATAATTTCATTTCCAAATGCGTTTTATTAGGTTATATACAATATTATTAATTATATTAATTATAATTTATAATCCATGTATATTGTATATTCAGATCAACCACTGCCCGAACTCGAAAGAGTATCTTGTACTATGCCTAAAATATTCTTCCGAGCAAGTGCAAGTCAAAAAGTTATTTCGGATCTCAACATTAATAAGACTCCGGGACCGGATGGTATACCAGCCTTGGTGCTGAAGCAGTGCTCTTCGACACTAACCAGTTCATTGGCCAACCTTTTCAGCCTTTCGTACCGTGCGGGAGTCTTTCCCTCTTGCTGGAAGGTTACATTTGTCCAAACAATCCCTAAAAATGGTGCGACTAATAACCCTAAAAATTACCGTCCAATTGCAATCTGCTCTGCGCTCTCAAAGGTGATGATGATCAATTTCCATCTTGTGAACTACATAGAGGCCAACTCACTTCTTAATGGTCGATAATATAGCTTCCGTAGAAATCGCTCCACGGGAGACCTGTTAGCTCTACTTTCTGAGCGCTGGAGTCGATCCATTCGCAATTTTGCGAAAGTAAAGTGGCTGCTCTAGATATTTCCAAGGCATGCGATCGTGTATGGCACGGTGCATTGATATCAGAGCTTATTGCATTTGGGGTCGGGTCGGAACCCCAAGGTTCCGTTCTTTCTCCTTCTCTTTTCCTTATCTTTCTGAACGACCTTCTTGGTCCAACTTTTAATTCTACATAGTCTTTCGCAAATCACAGCAGCATTTGTCATTCATTTTCCTTTAATTGTAGGCCAAGCCACTTGGAGGTTGGGGGCAAAATGCAGACAATGAATGACACACTCAATCAAGACCTGTTAACAATCTCCGAATGGGGTAAAGCGAATAGGGTTGATTTTAATGCGCTGAAGACTCAAAGTTGTAATTTCTAATTTCCTGAGATCAACACAATGCGCTGCATTTGTAGGGGGCATCCCCTGAGTGTTGGTTAATTAAAAAAAATATAAAAAACCGAATCCCTGAATTCGAAATGCTTTCGGAACTTATACATTCATTTTTACATTATGGTTCCTTGTGAAAAGCTTTAAAAATTCGATATGATTTTCAAAGAATTTTAACAATTTTTCGATTCTGCATCAAAACCAGAATATGAATAAAAACATTAATGAACATGTACAGTATGCAAAACACTTTCCTTACAAGAAAGTACTCGTAACTTTTTCTTAATAAGGTGTAAAAAATGGAAGGTGATAAACCGTTTTTTTTTTGTTTTTTGGGTTTTTCATGTTTGCTCCATACTACGTATAGTCAAATTTGATATAAAATAAGTAAGAGTGTTAAATTCGGCTGTGCCGAATCTTTGATACCCTCCACCTCGGTTTGAGTCTTGATAATAAATGTAAATGAAAAAGTAAACAATTTGTTAAACTTAATACCAAATTATTTCAGCAAATTCTTTGGGTTGGTTTTCGTCTTTTCTATTATTTCGGATTTATTTCGGTGTTTGCTTTTTGGTCATCGTGGTTGCTGATCGGCATGCATTTAGGTTATAAACCTATATGCATGTGTTTCCGGTTATATGAAATAACTTCTCGTTTAATTTAGTTTTTGCTAATTAAATAGCTCGCCCTAACCTCCATTGCAAAGGTAATGGTTGTGTAGGGTGGCTATATGCATTAAATCGTGCTAATTGGAGATGGCTGTATAGTTTCCTTTAACTGGCCAAATATTTCTTCATTGCGGCCACATAGGTCGGATGGAGTAACAAAATAATAACCAAAAAAAAACTCTCTCAATTTTTTATTAAAATATTGCCATATTTGGAAAACATAGAGAATAAATTTATAATAATAAATATTCAAATTAGGGATGCCAAACGCAAAAAACCAAATGTCCCAAACATTTTAAATAAAA
The DNA here is from genome assembly GCA_963682025.1 of Cordilura impudica. Lineage (NCBI taxonomy): Eukaryota > Metazoa > Arthropoda > Insecta > Diptera > Scathophagidae > Cordilura > Cordilura impudica. The sequence continues at coordinate 111,979 of CAVMKG010000740.1, forward strand.
TAATTTGTTCTCTTTATTTTCTGAAAAACTTCAAATTTTCATCCAAAAAAATTGTGAAAATTTATATATAAAAAATAACATTCTCATCAAATTGCGTTTATTTATGTAACAGTTTTTATGTTCGCAATTCTTAAATATCACTTGACGTTTTCTAAAATTCATTGAATATAAATTAATGTTTTCTGTAGTGTGATTCTGTAAATTTCAACGATCCGACAATCGCAAAATACATATATCGACAGCTATTGTTGTTTGCACTAATGATTAAGTGATTCACTAAGTACATACATCTTAACGACAGTCGACAAATCTATTTTTCTATTTATTTAAATTGTAAACGAGTGGCATCTCTCTCAAAATAAGCGAAAAACACAAAGAAGAATAGAAAAAAAAAACAAATTACTTCGTGTTTGACAGGATGATTTTATGTTTATGTTTAATATCTTTATTTTTTTACTAATATTTCTGTGTATTTGAAAATGAAACAATGAATTGAATATGCTATTTAATTTTTTTATTTATATAAAAATGTTTTTTTAATAAAAGCAAAATATTTTCACTATTTTATTATTTTTAATTATGTATGATGACTTTTCAACCTAAAAATTTTTTTTTATCGATTGAATAAACAACACAAAAATGGTTGTCGTTTAGATAACAACAACAGCTGACTTTAACAATAGCGAATATCGTTTAAAAATTTTACTGATAATTTTGCTATTTCCTTTTTTTTAACGATTCGACTATCGTTAAAAGAAGTTACTGAAAAGCTCTTATGCCAATGCCAATATTTTTTTTAAATGTAAACATTTTTTAAATGTAAACATATTTGGTGTTTTTTTTTTTGGAATTTCAATTTGTGTTTAACGAATAAAATTTATATATTAAAGATGCAATTGATGTCTTCTAAATTTAAAATTATTATTTCCGACATTTTGATATGATTTTCTGAAATTCAATTAATTGTAATTTATAATTTGAAATTTTTAATTCCAGTTTTTAGAATTGATATTTTCTTAAATTTGAATGGAAAATTTAAAAATGGCAATTTTGTATTTATGTGAATAATAATGCTTTAGTAATTATAAACAATTTTTAAAAATTAGATGTAATCGCAATCAGATATTTTGTAGGTAAAGCAGAATAATAATTCTATATAACTATGTAGAACTGTTTTGAAAGCAAAAAACTCATTGATGAACTCGGTAACTCTATTTTGTAAAGACAACAAAAAGTTAATATGCCAAACTTATGTCCATATTTGTAAAAGAATGATGAAAATATGTATGAAATAAAATACCAGCCCGTGTATACTCTTAACATTGTTCTGTATGATATCCAGTTGAAAATATTAACATTCATGTTAAAATAGAAATAACTATTGCAAAGCTAATTAGAACAAACAAAAATTGTGGCGCCATCTACTGTGGCATAGTCACGCTGAGCAAAGTGAAGTGACACTCTGTTAATGCAAAAGAATTGTATTTTCCCCACAACAAAATATTGCAGAATTTTATGTAAATAAAATAATATACCGACTTATTTCTAACATGCAGTTGTTATGGATATACATATATAATATATGTATATTATTTTTATTATTTAATATGTTTATATAAATTTATAAATAAATTTATACATAAAATTTTTTTTTGCTATATTTACATTGTTTTTTTTATTAACAACCAGGTATTTTAGCATTATTTGCTTTAGATGTTGGTGAATTTTTACTCTTTTTATATTTACTCGTAGTGTCTGCTTGTCGAAAAATTTTTGGATCGATTTTAACCAATTTCCCGTGAGCCATTCGACCTGAAATTTTGCAGGCAGGCTCTTGGTAATAACAGAAATGATCTAACAAATTTTTAGAGTGATGCCAAAACAATGGAAACTTTAAAATTTTTCTACCAGAGTTAATAAAAAAATGTACAAAGGGTTAGTTTTTATTATATTATTACCACAACGACCACAAAAACAACAAGTCCAGCTATGACAACAACACAACATTTAGAATAACAACAAGAACAATATAGAATCATCATATTTTTCATTTTTTTTTTTTACTTTTTCAGAGATTTCCCTGGACCTGTTCCACCGATTTTAATGATTTTTGAAATATAAATCTTCCCATGAATTTGTTGAATCATTCTCACTAAAAATGATCACTGTAGCTGCACTATTCAGGGCGTGATCGTGACAAGAACAACATAGAAACTTATATTATTTCAAGACTTTTTTTAGTTCTTCATTCATATCTCGAGCCCTTATCGACCGATTTGGACGATTTTAGATAGCAAACTTTTCAGGATGTTCATGAATCATTTTTTATGTCAACGAGCACCCTAGCTGCCCGATTGATGCCGTCATCGTGATTTCCACAGACGGACAGACGGACATCGCTATATCAACTCTGGTTGTTATAAGGATCACAAATATATATATTTTATGGGGTCCAAAATTTTTTTTTCTAATTATTACAAACGGAATGACGAACTTATATATACCCTCTGCACACTGGAGTGGAGGGTATAATAACAGGGTTTCAAAGCCCAATTTAATAGTATATGAGACATGCACAAACATGTTTTTGTTTTCATGCTATTCCTTAAGACATTAAAATTTTAGGTTGGTGTAATAGGTTTGATGTCGAAAAAACATACATACATTTGTTAATCTCTATTATATTTTAGCGATCACATTTTATTTTCTTATTTCAATATTCCAACTTGTTCAGGTGTTATCCGGAATAATACCGGTATTAACAAGTAAGAGTGTTAAATTCGGCTGTGCCGAATTTTTTGATACCCTCCAGTCTTTAATTTTTAATTTTAATTTTAATTTTTAATTTTTAATTTTTAATTTTTAATTTTAATTTTTAATTTTTAATTTTTAATTTTTAATTTTTAATTTTTAATTTTTAATTTTTTAATTTTTAATTTTTAATTTTTAATTTTTAATTTTTAATTTTTAATTTTTAATTTTTAATTTTTAATTTTTAATTTTTAATTTTCAATTTTTAATT
>CAVMKG010000740.1:122500-124391 GCA_963682025.1 Cordilura impudica
TAATTTTTAATTTTTAATTTTTAATTTTTAATTTTTAATTTTTAATTTTTAATTTTCAATTTTTAATTTTTAATTTTTAATTTTTAATTTTTAATTTTTAATTTTTAATTTTTAATTTTAATTTTTAATTTTTAATTTTTAATTTTTAATTTTTAATTTTTAATTTTTAATTTTTAATTTTTAATTTTTAATTTTAAATTTTAAATTTTTAATTTTTAATTTTTATTTTTAATTTTTAATTTTTATTTTTTAATTTTTAATTTTTAATTTTTACTTTTAACTTTTAATTTTTAATTTTTAATTTTTAATTTTTAATTTTTAGTTTTTAATTTTTAATTTTTAATTTTTAATTTTAAATTTTTAATTTTTAATTTTAAATTTTTAATTTTTAATTTTTAATTTTTAATTTTTAATTTTTAATTTTTAATTTTTAATTTTTAATTTTTAATTTTTTATTTTTAATTTTTAATTTTTAATTTTTAATTTTTAATTTTTAATTTTTAATTTTTAATATTTAATTTTTAATTTTTAATTTTTAAACTTTAATTTTTAATTTTTAATTTTTAATTTTTAATTTTTAATTTTTAATTTTTAATTTTTAATTTTTAATTTTTAATTTTTAATTTTTAATTTTTAATTTTAATTTTTAATTTTTAATTTTTAATTTTTAATTTTTAATTTTTAATTTTTAATTTTTAATTTATAATTTTCAATTTTTAATTTTTAATTTTTAATTTTTAATTTTTAATTTTTAATTTTTAATTTTTAATTTTTAATTTTTAATTTTTAATTTTTAATTTTTAATTTTTAATTTTTAATTTTTAATTTTTAATTTTTAATTTTTATTTTTTATTTTTAATTTTTAATTTTTAATTTTTAATTTTTAATTTTTAATTTTTAATTTTTAATTTTTAATTTTTAATTTTTAATTTTTAATTTTTAATTTTTAATTTTTAATTTTTAATTTTTAATTTTTAATTTTTAATTTTTAATTTTTAATTTTTAATTTTTAATTTTTAATTTTTAATTTTTAATTTTTAATTTTTAATTTTTAATTTTTAATTTTTAATTTTTAATTTTTAATTTTTAATTTTTAATTTTTAATTTTTAATTTTTAATTTTTAATTTTTAATTTTTAATTTTTAATTTTTAATTTTTAATTTTTAATTTTTAATTTTTAATTTTTAATTTTTAATTTTTAATTTTTAATTTTTAATTTTTAATTTTTAATTTTTAATTTTTAATTTTTAATTTTTAATTTTAATTTTTAATTTTTAATTTTTAATTTTTAATTTTTAATTTTTAATTTTTAATTTTTAATTTTTAATTTTTAATTTTTAATTTTTAATTTTTAATTTTTAATTTTTAATTTTTAATTTTTAATTTTTAATTTTTAATTTTTAATTTTTAATTTTTAATTTTTAATTTTTAATTTTTAATTTTTATTTTTAATTTTTAATTTTTAATTTTTAATTTTCAATTTTTAATTTTTAATTTTTAATTTTTAATTTTTAATTTTTAATTTTTAATTTTTAATTTTTAATTTTCAATTTTTAATTTTTAATTTTTAATTTTTAATTTTTAATTTTTGATTTTTAATTTTTAATTTTTAATTTTAATTTTTTAATTTTTAATTTTTAATTTTTAATTTTTAATTTTTAATTTTTAATTTTTAATTTTTAATTTTTAATTTTTAATTTTTAATTTTTAATTTTTAGTTTTTAATTTTTAATTTTTAATTTTTAATTTTTAATTTTTAATTTTTAATTTTTAAATTTTAATTTTTAATTTTAAATTTTTAATTTTTAATTTTTAATTTTTAGTTTTTAATTTTTAATTTTTAAATTTTAATTTTTAATTTAAAATTTTTAATTTTTAATTTTGAATTTTT
>CAVMKG010000741.1:0-28595 GCA_963682025.1 Cordilura impudica
GTTTCTTTTTTCAAATTCAGTGATGTCTTGGTGCAATCTTTAAAGTTCTGATGGGATTAAGTTTAAATAATTTTTGACAAAGATTATTTTTAGGCACATAATGACGCCAAAGCAGTTATTTCAACAGTTTTCTTATAATTTTCCGCTCCTTTTCTTGCCAAGAAAGTTGTGTAAACGCTTTCGAAAACTGCGTGTTATTATTTCTTAACAAGTTTTGCATATCTACACTGCTTAACAACTGTTAATTTTGTGGACCATAGAAAACACCTTAAAAATTATATAAATATAATAAATGTAATTTCCTGATTAATTTTGAGGTAATAAATGCCGTTATTCCAAATGGACGCTGCGCTTTCCATTTCAAGTGCTTCTATGAAATTTAGAATTAACCCCGCAAAATTTGTGTAATGAAGGTAATATCATTAATGAAATAATCGAGTAAGCTAATACACGTGAAAAACATTTTTATCATATCTTCAGAAATATTTATATCAAATATTGTGTAGAGTTGCAAGATCATGGGTCTCATCTTCCAATTGTGGCATCCCGTGACAGTTGCGAGTGACTTTAACGTATTCTTGGCCTGATTTTGAGAGCAAAAAGATACTAAATTGTATCAAAGTATAAGAAATGTTTTCACAGCCTGCAAAACCATTTTGATAATTTTTAATATGTTACATGATTATTATTGCAAGTGATACAGCGAAAATTCAGCGATCACGAGCAACTGTAGTGGGAGTAATATTGACTTCACCTACTAATAGACGGAGGGATTCAAATGAAATATTTATTTGCATAAACTAATTGATCTAGATAATTGGAAGTTTGGGTATTTTTGATTTTTAGCTAATTTGCAGAATTTATTAAGTTTAATCATAGGAGTGACCAAAAATTGAATTTTATAGTGTAGTGTAATATTAATTTAGAGCAATTAATTTACGACCCGTTTTTAATACATTTTTGAAGTCTTCGGTCGCGGTGGTGTAGCTTAGTCTTTCACATCTGTCCATTTTTACTCGCAGAATTTATTTTGCACCTCCATTTGTAAATTTGGATACACTAGTTTACATTTATATTAATTTCTATTGACATAATTCAATTTTTATAGCTCACATCAGACACATCTTGTTTGGAATCATCATTGGCTGCATTTAGAAAAGAAAACTGCGATTACTTGGATAATATGTATCCTCCTAAATCATGTAAGTATACATATGTGAAACATTTTAAACTTTAAAAATGTTATCCTTAAAATTGTATAAAATACATCTGTTGAGAGAATAACTAATATAAATCAATTTAGACACATAAATTATAACTGTACTACTTTTTTTTACCACTTTTTGGCTTTCAAGACTTGTAACTTGAAGATATAAGCGATCAAATAACTGAAACGCATAAATTTTAACTACTGGACATTTATATAAATTTTGTTGCAGTATTTATACTGAAATTATAGATGAAAGTGCTGACTTAACTAAATATCGTTAAATTTAAATGTCTGCTATATTGGCTAATAGCAAAGCAGACTGCAAAAATGTGTGAATATAATTTGATATATTAATAATAAAAATTTACGTTAAATTGACAAATAAAATAAACGTATTCAGTACTTATTATAATTAATTAGGGGAATTCAACGTTCATTGAGTTCTAACACATTGAATTTCGACATTCCCCCCACGTTGAACGGATGTTCAACAACGTTGTAGGAAAACCATGTTCCTCTGTTGCCTAAGCTTTTATGATAAATTTCCGTGGCATTGGTGTAGGTGTTTCCAATTCATGTGATTGAAGTTCAATATTTTCTGCATTTTTTTCCATAGACAATGTTGTGTGGTTTTCGTCTGGTTGTAAAACTTTTACATTTAAGCAGCATTATCATTATTGTCACCAAACTTATTGATAGTACAAGGGTCTAATTGTAAGATTGTGCTGCTGATGGGACATCAATGTGTTGAGTAGGTCCATGATTTTTTGAATTTCTTGCATTGATTTTTGTAATGCTGTTAGCTGCTTAATATCAACATATTGTTATTTTTATTTTGTTAAATACTAGTATCGTATTATAGTAGCCTACATTTTTGTAAGCGCAATATCAGCATTTTTATGATTAGCCAATCGTAGGTAAATTTTAAATTTTAATAAAGTACACTGTTAGCACTTTTAGCTTAAGAAAACTTTTAAGTAAATTAAAAGAATTATTCTAGTTTCAACTGTTAAAGAATCGTATATTTTTTTTTTTTTTTTTTTTTTTATTAATTCATATTTATTGAGACAATTTAAATTACAATTAAGGTATGTATATAATCCCACGAATCCGTTTGGCTTGTCTGCAGGATGTAAATAAAAATAAATTTTTCGTTTAAAGATAAATTAGTTTATAAATTCATTGTGAAAAAAGGAAATGTTCTTTAATAAGTTTTTTTCTTCTATAAAAATTATTAATATTTAATAAATGTAGGGGCAATTTGTTGAAAATGTTGGGTAAGGTAACGGCTAAGGTGTTTTTGCCATAATTGTTTCGATGGCTTTCGACTTTATATCTTCCATCAGCTCGAATCCTAGTGTTATGCGCGTGGTCGATAACTTGTAGGAAGCGATGGTCATTATAGAATTCATTTATCAGAGTTGTATAAAATATGCTTTTAATATTAAGTATTCTTAAATTAGTGGTGATGTTGCTGTGGTTGTTGGTGTTTGATAAGTTGTTGTTTGGTAAATTGTTGTTGTTTGTATAGATGTTACTTTGGTTGATGTTTCTTGATGTGTTATTGTTATTTGGTGTGTTGGTGTTGTTTGATGAACTGTGGCTTAACGTAATGATGTTCATGTTGTTTTGTGTGTGATTGTTGTCTGACGAATTGGCGTTTATATTGTTAAAGTTTGCGTTGCTGTTTGGTGTGTTGTTCAGTAAGTTGATGTGAGTTGTGTTATTATTATTATTTCTCATGTTGGTGTTGTTTGATGAGCTGTGGCTCAACGTATTGATGATCAAGCTGTTTTGTATGTGGTTGTTGTTTGACGAATTGCTGTTTGGTGTGTTGCTCGGTAAATTGAAATAGGTGTTGTTGTATATCATATCATAGTTTAATGTATTATTGTGTTGTTTATTTTTTATTAGTATTTTTAATATTTGGTTTTGTGTTTGTTGCAGAGATCTACAATGTGTGGAACTTCCCCATGCTGTTATTCCATGTCTGATGTAGGATTCGGCTAATGAAAAGTATGCCTGTTTAAGCACGCTAAAATTGGCGCAGTTGCTTAGATGGTAAAGGCTATATGATGCTTTCCGTAATTTTTTACGGAGGTGTTTAATGTGGGTTAGCCATTTAAAATTATCATCAACATATACTCCTAGATATTTGTAGTTGCTTACGATTTCGATGTTGGTGGCACATGTATCATCGTTTGGGAAATTGGTATTTGAAGTTGCTTTGTGGAGACATTTGGTGTCATGAAATTTCAGTTTAATATTAGTATATCTTATATGGGGGGCTTTAATATGCATTAATTTGGTCTTGCTTGCATTGATTATCAGACCGTTGTCATGACACCATTTTGCAATTTTGTTGAGCTCATCTTGCATCATACAGCTAGCAGTCTCTATGTTTTTATGGGCCACAATAATAGCAGTATCGTCTGCATATGCAAATGCAGTGCTATTATTCAAGATATTTAGCATATCATTTGCATAGATAAGGTAAAGAATAGGACATAATTTCGATCCTTGTGGAACGCCGTATTTGGATGTTACTTCACTGCTCAATGTGCTGCTGACTTTAACCCGATATGACCTCAATTCCAGATAGTTTTTAAACCAATTCAAAGAGTTACCTCTAATTCCGTTTCTATATAATATTTTCAGTAAGTTGCTGTGAGACAAAGTGTCGAAGGCTTTACTAAAGCCAATAAATAATGCCAAACAGTGTTTTTTTTTGCTCAAGCATCCATTTATATAATTAGTAAAGTTTCCTAGAAGTTTATTTATGCTTTTTCCTTTTTGGAAGCCAAATTGGTTTGGATTTATAATATTATATTTTTGCAAAAAGTTCGTGAGTCTTCTGGCTATTATTTCTTCTAAAATTTTTTCAATAACAGGTAATATGGATATCGGTCTGTAGTTATTATAGTCGCTTTTTGTACCACTTTTGAATATTGGTCTTAAAATTGAAGTTTTCAGTAAGTTCGGCGTAATAGCAGTATAAATACTCGAGTTAATTAATGCAGTTATTACTGGTGTCATAACACCTGCATTAAGTTTTAAATCTCTTGATCTTATTCCATCTATACCTGCACCTTTTTTTGTGTTTAAATTATATAGAATGTTATATACTTCCCTTTCATTTGTTGGTGAAATATAGATTGAGTTTTCAATTGCAAAATTTGTATAACTTAATGTTTTGATATCACAGATATGAATTATTTTTTCGACATTATTTTTAAAATTTGTTGCAAAGTTTTTTGTTATATTAAGAATATTTTCATTTTTAAAGTTTCTAATAATTGTATCATCAATGTTATTAGTTTTTTTACCCAAAATTTCATTTATAAGTTGCCACGTAACTCTTATATTGTTTTGGTTTTCTTGAAATTTATTTTTATAATAATTGTTTTTGGTTAAATTCAGTTTTTTATTTAATTTATTTCGGAATTTTTTATATTCAGATTCATATTGTTTATTATTTCTGTTATTATACCATTTGCTGTAAAGTTTATCCCGAATATCACAACACTTAATTAGGTATTCACTCATCCATGGATTTGAAATTCTTGTTTTATTTGATTTTTTCGCTGTTTTAGCTTTTTCGTAAATATTACAAAAAGTTTCATAAATTTCATTAAAAAATTCGTTAGTATCAAGATTTTTATTTATTAAATCATTCCAGTTCTTATCATTAATTTGTTGATTCACTTTATAGTTGTTTATTTGGGCACCACATAGAGCTTTATTTTGACTACTCTGGTTTACTTCTCTTTCTTCTTGATATAAACAACAAAATAATGAGTAGTGATCAGAGATAGTGGTTTTTACAATTGCAGCATATGCTTGTGTTGTTTTATTGCTTCTAACATGTATATGGTCTATACATGTGCTTGTGTTTCTCTTCAAATCTTCTCTTGTGCTTTCCTTGACGATGCATTGTAACCCATTCGACGAAATCATTTCTATATATTTTGTTGTTGTGAGGTTTTCTGTTAGTATGTCAATATTCATATCGCCAATAACAACTAACTCTTGCTTGTTCTTTATATGGTTTATTATTTTGTAAATTTCTATTATAAATTTGTTTATATTTAATGATGGGGGTCGGTATATTGAAAGAAGAGTAATTGTTTTGTTTTCTATGTGAAGATCGGTTTGTACAGCTTCAAAAGAATTTGTTTGTAAGAGAAATTCTGAATAATTAATATTCTCTTTTATATATACAGCAATTCCTCCTCCCCTGCCTTTTCGGTTTAGAAAAACAGCATTGAAACCATTAATATTGAACAAATGATTTTCGTCGTCTGTTATGTTGGTTTCATTTAGAACAATAATACTTATTTTGTTTATAATGGTGTTGATATTTAATAAAAAAGCTGTGAAATTAAGCCTAAGTGATCTAATATTCATGAATATAATATTTGCGGGATATCTTAAGAATTTGTTTTCGATTTCATTAAAGTTATAAAACGATTGATTTTGGATTTGATTCATTTTGTTTTATATTTATGTATATCTATTTATTTATTTTTTTTTTTTTTTTAGTGTGTAAAAAGACTTTTTTTTTAAATTGTTAATGTTAACATTTCAATATCAGATGCGTTGTAAATAATAATGGGATTCGATATTTCATTTTTCTTAGCAAAAATGTTGCCATTGCGTACCCATACAAATTTCCAACCAGTCTCTTTTGCTTTTATTTTAGCAAGCCAAAGAAGTTTACGATTGTGCGTTGTTAGTTGATCATTGATATATATGTATCCATCACTGTTATTTATTATGTTTGCATCAACTCTATGACGATAAATTTTGCTTAGCAGTTCTTTCTTTTTATTTAGGGAGCAGAATTCGACAATTATTTTGTCAGATTTCTTTACCCTATACGCATTGCTAATGTCGTTGTCGTTAATTGTTACATTAACCGAGGAAGAAATTTTTTTAAGAGCTTCATTTGCAGAGATATCTTGGTTGGTAACATTTTTTATTTCGATGCTCTTGTTTATAACTTGTTGCTCTAATTTGTGAATGCGATTATCCATTTCTTGCATTTGTTTTTCTTTTTCTTTGTTTTTTTCGCAAAGTTCACTGACTTGTGATGTTAAGGTAGAGAGGGAGGTAGTAATGCTAGCAAGGGCAGTTTGTATGTTGTTGTTCATTTGGGTATTGTTTTGGTTTATTGTAAATGCTAGCTGTTGAATTGTAGTTTTAATATCACCAATATCTGACTTTATAGATGTGAATTCGGTTTTCAGAATCATAACGTCCGATTTTACAGCACCAAGACTACTGTTAACATCATTTATCTTAGCAGGATCTTTAAAACGTTTTGCATCCTCATTTTCAACATCGTCACCATCATTATCTTCTCTGCGTGGTTGTTTTTGTTGGGTTTTCGACTCAAATACAATATGGTAGGAGTTGTTAGAATTTTTCCTTGGTTTGCAAATATGACATCTCCAAGTGGCTTTACGTTCTGCGTTGATGTTTGCATATGTATTTTCAGATAGAGAGCAGCATGAAGAGAAATGGTAGTTCGACTGACCGAAGCATTTTACGAAATTTGCTGGTAATGTTGTTTTGCATTAACTGGCGCGAGTTATTGGTTGTGTTAACACGAGTTTAAAAAAAATAAAACACAGTTGTCTGTTTTACTGTTTAATCAGAATTGCCTCTTTAATAATAATTGTCACTAATATATATTTATGTTTTTGAAAAAAAATAATGTTTACGTTAGCTTAATATAATTTAAATGGTTTTGCAATAATAAATTTATATTCGTTCCAATTTCCAAATAACCAAATACAAATAATGCAATTATGCTTGTCTTAATAATTCTTAATAATCAAATACAAGTTCATTTAACTTAACTTATGATGTTTATGCTGATCTTGGTGGTTTTATTGGTGTCTGTGTTGTTGTTGTTGGTAATAATAGTTTTATCGGTGGTTGTGTTGTTGTTGTTGTTATTACTGTGGTAGGTGATATAACTCCTCCCCCTTAGTATGGAGCGATGGCCAAAAGTATTGACGGTCAGGAGCGATTATATTTGGAGTGGAAATTTCATTTATAGCGATTTTAGTCTTCCGCTTGGTTATGAAGATGATAATTGTTACAACAATTATTGCAATTAAGAGGCCGTAGTTTATGTGTCTGTGTAGTTCTGTATTATTCGATAAGACTTCAATGGCTAGTTTATATTTAAAATGGTACTCCTTAAGTTTGGGTATACTCAAGCTTTCCATTGTGGACAGAGGTTTTATGTTTACTTGTGCGGATGGGTTTAGAATAAATTCGTCCCAATATATGTTTGGGTTATCTCTGTAGGTAATTTCGTTGATGATAAGATTACAGTTTTTGAAATGTAATAATAAGTTTCCTTCAATAATATGTCTCTTTGAGTCGCATGATGTCTTCATTTCTGTTGCTGGTAAATTTCGTATTAACAAAAGTCCTTTTTCTGGTTGTGAGACTTTTGTTATCTGGCCTAAATCGTTGAGTTTACAGTTGGCTTCCAGGTTATTTATGATTTTTCCAAAGCATGAGGATTTTTCTATTGTTTCTTGTTGAGAACTTTCTTTGCAGTAATACAAGTTTTCAATTTTTTTGCATAAATTGTCGAAATATTGAATTTTCTCATTGTTATAAATTATATATGGTTGTATTATTATTTCTTTTGTTTTATTAATTGGAATGGGGATTGTGTGGGTGATTATATATTGATCATGAAGGATATGAGGAATAAGAATATTGAAAATGATATTTGTGTTATTGTAGTAAGCTTGTAACTCTAGGAGTTCATACAAATGTTCTATGGTATCGACTTTAATAGATTGGTTTCTCAGATTGTTTTCGATTTCTTTTAGTTCTTCCATATTTAAAATCATTTTTGGTATAATTTTAAGTCTGGATAAGATCATTGCTTCGGAAATACTTGCAATATGATTTGACAATAAATCGATATGATAATTGATCTGATTTAGGTACTGAATATCGTTAATAAGTTTGGAATTGGAGAGAATGCTGTTTTGTGAGTGTTGTAATGCCCGAACTATAATATCTTGTTCCCTATTTATATGATTTGTAATGTTTTCCATTCTTTCAATAATTTTGGTGTTGAGTATACTTTGTTTACTCGTTTCGGTTTGTACATTCAATGTCAAGTTATATATGACTTCATTAATACGAGAAGCATCATTGCTGTCCATATTTCCTGTAATGAATTTTATTGCTGATCCTTTACCATTAAATAATCCTCTTTTGTTCCGATATCTAGGTGTAATTGAATTCAATTTATTCTTGAGATCTGTTAGCTTATATTTTGTCATTTCAAGAGAACCTTTGTTGTAATAAGAACGTGTGAAATGTTTTAATGATTCTTCAATTTTCATAACATTGTTACTATATGAATCGAGTTTTATGATATGTATTAGGTTAGTGTAGTCCGTTATTGTTTTGGCTGTTCCTAATTTTATTTGCAACAAACCTTGTGTATCGCTCAAGTTTTGAATGTTCAGTGTTTGTGCACTTATTGTGGTTATAAATCTAAAATGGACATAAGATAATTAATTTAGTTTTCAAAATCGTCTTTTCTTTATTTTAGATTTGTGAAGTTTTTTGTTTTGTGTAGTTAATAGTGTTGCTTTGTTGTTTTGTTTTACTTTGTGCCTAGAAAATCTTGGTGTTAATTTGTTTCTCCTACATTCTTTTCTGTATATATAGTCATTTTCCTCGTAATTTAATGGTTCTTGTCTGTCTGTATTAAGTTTCTCAATGCGTTTATCCGTGTCTGTTTCTAATTTACTTCTAATAGATTCATAGAGTTGAGTTTGAAACTGATTAATTTTGGAAATATATTCATGTTCGTTGTTGAATGTGATCTGATGGTCAAATTTGTAGGTTCTTCCGTAGAAGAGTTCGAAAGGTGTTAGTTTTGTGGAAGAGTGGATTGCATTATTGTACGTTATGATTGTCTCTGTTAGAATATCATCGTGGTTCATTTCCAACTTTTTATCTTTAATTTTCTCTACTATTAGTCTGTATGTTTCAGTTAATGTTGAGTGAAGTCTCTCTACAGGGGCATTACTGCTTGATTGTTGAAAAGATGTAAAATGCAAGTTAATTTAGTATTGTTGGCAAAAATCTTTAAATATGTTTGAATTGAATTCTGTTCCTTGATCGCAAACAATTTTGTTAGGAATTCCATGCAGGCTTAGAAAGTGTTTTAAAGATTTAATTACGCAAAGGCTATTTCTCGCTGTTAAAGTGTAAGCGGCAGCAAATTTTGAAAATTTATCTATAATTGTTAAAATGTTTTTCCCGCTAATTGTATAAATGTCTATATGTATTATGTCTAGTGGTTTAACAGGTGTTGGGGGTTTTTCAAATCGAGTTTTTGGAGGGTGTCTGTCATACTTTAATCTTTGGCATGAAACGAAATTATTTATTGTTTGAATTATCTTTGATTTCATATACGGAAAATAGTATTCGCGTTTAAGGTGATCATGTGTTTCCTGTATGCCTCTGTGATTGCTGTTCTCATGATAGTCTTGAATGATCTTATCCTGACTATCATTTTCCTTTATGTCTTTTACTATTTCAGTGCACCTAACTAATCTGAAAATTTTGCTTTGTGCAAAATGTTTTGCGTATACATTCTGAATTATACGAAAAGATTCATCATCTGTGAGTATTGCGGTGGTTTTGTTGGGGGCAAGATGGTTTTTTAAAATTTCCGTTATAATTTCCTCTGTGTAATTGGGGTATGTAAAGGTTTTTCTATGTTTGTTTTTGAAAATTACCTCGAGTTTTATACGAGGATTAGAGCTTCCTTTTTTGAATAAAGCCTGCAAATTAAAGTCATTTATTGGTTTTTCTGAAATGGGTATACCATCATCACAATTTTCTTCTGTTAAGTGAATGGTGCTACCTGACGTGGCTTGATTAGATAGTGCGTCAAATGTATTCATATTTAAAGTTTCCAAAGGGTTAATTTTTATTCGGCTAAGGGCATCCGCGTTTGTATTTAGCTTCCCTTTCTTGTAAATGATTTCGTAGTCATATTCTTCTAACTTCAACCGCCATCTGACTAATTTTGAATTTGGCTCCTTGAGGCTCATAATCCATGTGAGGGGTTTATGGTCTGTTATAATTCTGAAACGGTGACCGAATAAGTATGGTCGAAAGTATTTGGTAGCCCAAACTATGGCTAAGAGTTCTTTCTCTATTGTGGAGTAATTTATTTCCGATGTTGTGAGTGTGCGACTTGCGTAGCAGATCGGTTTATCGTTTCCGATGGGACCTTGGAACAGGATGGCTCCTATCGCGAAATTACTTGCATCCGTTGTAAGATTGAATGGCTTCGAAAAATCTGGGTTTTGTAAGATTGGGTCGTTAGTCAGGATGCTCTTACAAATTTCAAAAGTTCTCTTATATTTGTCGTCGACTATAACAGTTTTATCCTTTTTTAAACATGTTGTAAACGGTTTTGTTATTTTGGCAAAGTCTTTTATAAATTTGCGGTAATAACCTAATAGACCCAGAAATGATTTTATTTCTTTCTGATTTGTAGGAATTGAAAAATTTTGAATGGCTGATATTTTATCAGGGTTTGGTTTTACACCTTCAGTAGTCACTAAATGACCCAAAAATGCGCACTCTTTGTGCAAGAATTCTGATTTATCTAGTTGAATTTTGAGGTTGGCTTCTCTAAGGGCTCCAAAAACTTTTCCCAAGTTTTCTGTATGTTCTTGGAGTGAGGTGGAATACACAATAATGTCATCTAAGTAAACCAAACATATGGTTCCTATCAAATCTCTAAGGACGCAATCTATTACTCTCTGAAATGTAGATGGTGCATTTTTAAGCCCGAAAGGCATTCTTACGAACTCGTAGTGCCCACCTTCTACTGTAAATGCAGTCTTAGAAATATCTTTTGGATTCATTTCTATTTGATGAAATCCGCTAGCTAAATCCAATGTAGTGAAATACATGCATTTACCTAGTTTGTCTAAAATTTCATTTATATTTGGTATCGGGTACCTATTTGAGACTGTTTTCTCGTTAAGTTTCCTATAATCGATAACTAGACGCCATTTTCTCTTCCCGCTAGCGTCCGCTTTTTTTGGGACTATCCATACTGGTGCACTCCAAGGTGAGTAGCTTTCCCGTATGATACCCTGGTTCAACATGTCTGCAATTTGTCTTTGTACCTCCGCTTTATGGACATGGGGGTACCTGTATGACTTGGTATAAATGGGAATGTCATCTTTCGTAATAATGTCGTGTTTAATTTTATTAGTAAAGGTAAGGGATTGATTTTCTTGAAGGAAAACATCTTCAAATTCTTTACATAGTTTTGTGATAACTTTACGTTCCTCTAAATTTAAGTGGTCAATTCTAAGATTTTCCAGCAAATTAGGGTTTTGATATTCAGGAGAATGCTCGAAGTTAATATTGTTAATTTCTCTGTAGTGTGAATTTGTGATTGGATCTGCTTTAATCGGGCTTTCAATTAAAATTATTTTATCTGTATTTGATTTATTGTTCACTTCAACAAAACTGTACCAGTTTTTTGCTCTATACATGCCGGGAGAAATAGTTACTTCGGGGTTAATTGTAATAGTAGGGATTAAGAAATCGCCATTTTCTAAATCCACAGGAATCTTAATAATAGCTTTCGTTGTCGGTGTTATTAGAAATTTATCTGAGGTTAGGTTTGGTTTAAAGGACAAGGGAATGCAGCAATTCTTCGTGATTAATTGTTTTCTCTCGAGGTTTATCTTCGCTCTCAATTTAGTAAGTATATCGAGTCCAATAAGACCATCAAAGTAGTTGTGAAATTTGAAAACAAAAAATTCTAGGTTTCCGTTTTCCTTGAATTCTATGAACGAGGGAATATTAACCTTTTTATTCATTTGGTGTTTGTTTAACACATTAGTTATTATTATTGGTATACATTCTTCCGTATTCAATCGTCCTGTGTATTCTGGATTAATAAAAGATGCCGATGCACCCGTATCTATCAGAAAGCGGAGTGGATGTCCAAATGGGGATGAAATGTTTATATAAGGGAGGTTAGTACCGTGTTTGTACCGTGTTAATTGAAAATTTCCCACGTCTTCAATTTCGTTATAATTGTCCATATCAGGCACATAGTCTGGGACATTATAGTCCTCAGGGTCAGAATAAGTATTGAAATTTTCAAGGTTGTGATCAATGTGATGGATTTCTCTTGGAAATCTTCGTGTTTGTCCACTATTGTTTCTAAGGTGAGTGTAACTTGAGCTAGTGTCCATGGGTTCTGGTGTCTGATAGTTAGTGTTTAATTGTGGTTGTCTGAAATTGTTAAATTGGTTTTGGTTACTTGTGGCTGTGTGATAGTATGTTTGTCTAGGTGTTGGTGAATTAAAATTGTGTGCTAACTGAGGTCTAGGGAATGACTGATTGACTGGTAATTGTGTTTTATTGTAATAAATGGGAGGATTATAATTCATGTTTTGTTGTGGTCTGTAATTGTTTGTTAGTTGCGATCTGGGAGTAAATGGTTTTTGATAGTGAGGGTGTAAATATTGTGGATTATATGTTCTATGGGTTTCTTGCTTCTTTACTAGGTTTCTATTTTCTTGTTTAATATAGAACATGTTTTGTTCAGTAACACAGTATGAAAAAGCTATTGCCAATGTTTCTGGTTTCATAGCCCTAATTGAGGAACCCAATGGTTCCTTAAGACCGGTCAGAAATGTGTTGAGGCACATTTTGGCAAACAAATCTCGTTTAGCTGCGATTATATTGGGATCTAATTCATGAATCATTAAGTGATTATTTATTGTAACTTGAATTTCTACCACTGAGCTATAAAATTCTTCTAAAGTTTTATTATTTTGTTTCAAGAGATGTAAGTCTCGAATCAATGAGGTCTCATTTCGCTTATCGGAGTAATGCAATATAAGATTATTTTTAATACTTTGCCAGCTCAAATCCGTGCTGTACATGTTTAGTATTTCCTTTGCTTCTCCTTCGATTTTGTTACGTATGGATCTTAAGATCATTTTGGCAAAAGGAGTGCCATCGATAGGTGACAATATCGAAAGTATTTCCTCCACATTGTTTACGAAGTCGAATAACAATCTAGGATTCCCGTCAAATTTCGGAAGATACTTGACAGCATCTGGAATTCTTAAAGATTCCAGAATATTTTTTACTGTCGAGGGTGTATTATCTGTGGAAGTCATTGTAGTATTACTTTGACTATCTTGATTTACACTCATATCAATTGATTTACACTCAAAGATTCCGAAATAGGAATAAGGGTTCCTGGAATAAAGTAGGGACGAAATTTAGGCATATAAAGTTTTATTTGTATTTAAACAAAGACATATATTTAAAAAGATTTACACGAGGGTCTCTTGAGAATCGCTGGTCCTTAAAAATATATGAATTTTTTTTATTTCGTATATAAAATAATTAATCTTCGAAAGGTAAATTATTTTATATTTATCGAAGTGTATGTTTCTTTTCTATGTAATTATTAAACTAGTATTTATCGCTTTTCTATTAAATAATTATTTTTTTATTTTTTTATTTCTCACTTATTAATTTTAATTGATTCGTTTTCTTATTTATTTATTATTCAATATTCGACTTACACAAAAATAATTGTAGCCTGCATTATTGTTGAAGGTTCTGTTCCAATTTTACGATGATCCTTCGTAATGTTGCTCCTTATACAATTTGTGTAGTGATGATCCGTCACTTGAATATTTATCAATAATCCGTCGCCTTTATTCTTTAATTTGTACAGGAACACTGGAACTACCCGACTGCGCCAGTTATTGGTTGTGTTAACACGAGTTTAAAAAAAATAAAACACAGTTGTCTGTTTTACTGTTTAATCAGAATTGCCTCTTTAATAATAATTGTCACTAATATATATTTATGTTTTTGAAAAAAATAATGTTTACGTTAGCTTAATATAATTTAAATGGTTTTGCAATAATAAATTTATATTCGTTCCAATTTCCAAATAACCAAATACAAATAATGCAATTATGCTTGTCTTAATAATTCTTAATAATCAAATACAAGTTCATTTAACTTAACTTATGATGTTTATGCTGATCTTGGTGGTTTTATTGGTGTCTGTGTTGTTGTTGGTAATAATAGTTTTATCGGTGGTTGTGTTGTTGTTGTTATTACTGTGGTAGGTGATATAACTCGCGCAACGCGTAAATAAAGACATTATATACCGAACGAGTGAAAAGGGCATTGCCTTAATAAAAAAAAATAATAAAAGTCAATAAAAAAGGACAACTTTATAAGGAAAATATACTGAAAGTTAATAAGAAAAGAAAAGAAAGACATAGTATCCTAATAGAAGATATAAAAAATTTTAATTAAAAAAAATTACATAGTACCATAACCTTAAAATATATATATAAAATAAAATAAATTGCAAGTGTACTAAGTACACTTGGTATCAGCTTTCAATCACCGACACAAATTAAGTTAATCAAAATAATAGTTGACATAAAATACACAGCAAAAACATCTAGCAAAATAAGCAAACCTAAATATCGACGCAAACACGCAACAACAACATAACACAACATTCAGTAATTAAGCAGAACATAGTAAGCAAAACCTAGAACTGAAATTAAGTTACAATTAATCAATATAATAAAATAAGCAAAAATTGTATTAAAACTTTGTATAAAAGAAAGAAATTTTCAATAAAATTTCAGTTCTGTTTCTACCCACAAGAAGATCGTTTACTGGCGCCCGAGCTTAAAATTTAAATAAAAGCTAAAATCCCGGACTTAAAGTTTAAAATAAAATCTGAAAATTAAATTCAAAAGCAATTCTAAAACAACCTAAATACGCGTTCACAAATAACTTTAAAAAATAAGGACAATGTGTTAGAGAGTGGTTTAAAAATTGATTAACACGCTAAAACAAGTGACTTGTACAAATGTCTTCAACCAAACAATACGAAATAAAATGTTAAAAATAGCGGTCGACAGAAATACAAACACGCCTTCCAAAATAACACTAAGAATAAAAAAACGCGTTAAACAGTGACTAATAAATTTTTTTAAACAAAAAAACTAAAAAAATTGGCTCGAAAAAGTTGCACCTAAACAGTGACTTAAAGACGTGTCAACAAGGAATCTCAAAAATAAAAAACACGCTTAGTAGTGAATTAAATCGTGTTCACCAAAAAGATAAACATCTGTGGAAGGACAAAGGAACTCACATCAGTTACCAGTGGAGAAGGGGTACCTTAGTAAGACGCAAAAAGGAGAATACACCAATACCGAGCAGAATGCTGATCATATTATTGTAAGTTGAAATATAAGTTTAAATCAATGTAAACTTTATGAAATTATTAAATTAAAAATACAACTTATAATAGAAACACATTTGTGAAAGCAACTTATATATTTTTATTTTGAAAATTCCCAAAAAAAAAAAAAAAAAAAGTGGCACAAATTATAATAAATTGAATTATTGTAACTTTTTACTGAAAATTTAAAAGAAACTCAATTATATAACCAAGAGTAACTGTAAAAAAAGGACACAAATTATAAAAAACAAAAGTTAAAAACAAACTTTTATGAAACGTATATGTCCATAACTACAAAATACAACTTATTAAATTGTTAATGCCCACACATTTTTAAAGCTAAGGAATATATAAAATTGTATACACACAGAATACACATTTAGAATATAGCTTTTTTAGAAATGGTCCAGATAAAAGAGGCCATTACACAACTTACTGGAGCTCTTAATGCCCAGATTGAACAAGTTAAGATATTGAATATTAGACTAGGCAACATAGAAAATGTTATTAACCGCCCTCCTACGGAAGAGATGTCACTTCCTGTTCCACGAACAGAGACAGATCTTTAAGATATTAGGAAGCTCTCAGATTGCGTCAGGGATTTACAGATCTTCGATAACAATCCCGTCCAGTACATTTCATGGATCCACAATGTGGAGTCCATTTTGAAAGATTATGAAATTGTTAGGCAAAAACCCATCTACAACACATTAGACAAAAGGTTAGGGGTTCTGCAGACACAGCATTAATCTCATGCAACGTATTTGACGAAAGTTGGGAAAAGATAAAAAACTGCCTGTCTCTGCACTATGCATGAGCCAAAGAAATAATACAATCGATGAATTTTATGCAAGAGTAAACCACAAGCTCTCACTTATTATAAATAAAATGAAAACAGATAACTATTCAGGGGTAACTTTGGAAGCTCTAATATCGAGCTATAGAAACAGAGCCTAAGACATTTTTATTCGAGGAATCAATGGAGACATTTCAAGGATGCTTGCAATCCAAAAACCGAAAACGTTGCCTGAAGCATACACGTCATGCCTCGAGTTTCAAAATTTGAATTTTAAGAACACCTCTATTCACCCACGTTACCCAAATAATATAACCACCGATTAACTAAATGTATAGAAACGGGAACTTAAATAGACCAACAATACCCCTAGAGAAACTTAATCCAAATGAGGGAATTCGCATTTATAATACGCCATTTCAAACACACACACAACATATTCAACAACCTAGGCCCACTCAGCTAAAACCGCCTATACCAATGGAAATTGATTCCTCTATAAAATCCCATCAAGTTAATTATATGAATAGACCAGAAAAATACCCTCTTCCCGATTCCGCTTATAGCTCTAACATCCCTCGAAAACAACAGCTGTTCTTTTATACGGATACTACGGAACATATAGAACAATTTCCAATTTGCAATGAAGTTCAGGACGAACAATATGAAGGGAATACCGAAGATGAAGAGTTCTCGGAACACGAGGAAAACGAGTTAAATTTTATGACGGAAGCTTCTCTAGCCTTCCATACCTAGAACTTACTTCCAAGGATGATCAAATCTTAGAATATTTAGTGGACACAGGGGCCAATAAAAAGGTTGTTTCTGAGACTAGCGCATATAATTCTAAACCTGTGAGTCCATATCTAAAATACGATCAGCAACAGGTCAAGCCTTAATTTCTCGAAAAGTCGTGGGGAAATTTTTTAAGAGCCTTGCTATATGGGGAGATCTTACCTTTTTTGTTCTTCCCGATTTGCAATCATTTGATGGAATCATAGGTGACGACACTCTTAAACAACTAGAGGTAATAATTTACAGAAAAAATAATATACTCAAATAATATATCAAAAGGGAATGGATAATAAAAAAGCACTTCGTAGTTACCTGGTGGCTTATGTGTAGATATAGTGTGTAAAATTTCAAAAGAATCGGTCAAGTAGATTTTAAGTTATGATGTTCACGAGCTTCGAACATTTATTTGCGAGAAAATCTATTCAAAGTTTTTTAAAAGCTGATTTAAGTATTTATATACGACTAGCTGTTTTTACCCGGTCTTGCCCGGAATAAAAAGGCCTTTGACTTGAAAAATGGTTCACTATGCTTACCAGGCGCTGAGTAATTAGTCCCCAATGAACGAATTCCCCAATAAAATTAACTTTCTCCCCAAAAATTTGTATGGGCAGTAAATTAATTTTTTATTTCAATTAAAAATTTTTGATTTTTTAATTTAGAAGTTTTTTATAAGATGCTGCAGCAAAAATGCTTCAAAAATAAGCTGCGAAACCGCTTTAAGTATTTTTTTCAGTTTATTTATAAACATCATATATAACGGAATGGTTCGCAAATTAAAGGAATCAGAACTTTTAAAAATTGAATTACTTCATTCAATAAGTGATCATCATTGAGCAGAGATTCAAATTCAAGTTTCAGAAATGAAAGACTAATGCGACGTTTAATATTGTGTCGCAAGGTTTCTTTAAGCAACTGCTTATAGTATATGTGTGGCCTATTTTAATCAACAGGTAATTGTTTCACATACGTAGATAAAGTTTATCATACGACATTTCACAAAGCTGTGTTCCGCGAGCGAGTCGCGTCCGCTTCTGCGCGTTTGGCAGCCACACCCGTGCTGCCGCGCAGTTGTTGTCAACTTATTTTAATCGCCAAAATATATTCTTCAGATCATAGCGATATTTTAGCTGAATATGACAAGGATATAGAAAAACTAATAAATGAATGCTGGGAGCTATTCGGACCAGTCTCAAATAGTGGTATCATCGAAACGAATGTTCGTACGGAAATCAGAACATCGACAGATGAACCAATTTACACAAAATCGTATCCTTATCCTAGTCATCGCAGAAACGAAGTAGAAAACCAAATAGCCCAAATGCTCAAAGACGGTATACTAAGGCCATCAAAAAGTCCTTACAACTCACCACTATGTGTAGTTGCGAAAAAACCAAAAGCAAATAGAGAAAAACAGTACAGACTTGTTATAGATTTCAAACGCCTCAACGCTGTCACTATACCGGACACCGGAAATTCAAGTTTCTCCGACTACCTTTTGGGCTTAAACATGCCCCTTCGATATTTCAGCGTATGGTGAATGATGTGCTCTTACCATTACTTGGAAAAGCATGTTATTTATTTATTTATTTATTTATTTATTTATTTATTTATTTATTTATTTATTTATTTATTTAATTACATTTCCTGTACAACAAGATAGAGTCTTATATTTAAAGTACAGTAACGTATTGCGTTAGAAGGAAAACATTTTAAAATATAATTAATTATTAACATAACATTTTTAGTATAATATAAAAATATTGAATAGACTATTTAAAAAAGTCAAATAAAAAAGTTTTGAAACTTTTAGCATTGCTGTTTTGTTGTTGACTTTGTGGAAGATTGTTTCAAAGACGAGCGGCACGTACATAAAACTGCCATTCAGATACTAGGCATTGATGTCTTGGAATTACAATATTTCGGTTTCTTGGCGATTGCAAAAAACGGATTTTGTCAAATATATATTTGGGTGTTTGTCTAGTTATTATTTTATGCAAAAATGTAAGAGTGCGAATTTTCCACAGATTATCAAGGGAGACCCCGTAAAGATTACTGGACAGCATAGTGTTTTGCAAAGATAAAAGGGAACATATTGAGAACCTGCAGAAAGTCTTTTCTCTTCTAAAAAAGGCCGATCTGAAACTAAAGTTTGAGAAAATACAGTATCGCAACAAGGCATAAAACCAGACCCAGATAAAATCTCTGCAATACAG
The DNA here is from genome assembly GCA_963682025.1 of Cordilura impudica. Classification (NCBI taxonomy): domain Eukaryota; kingdom Metazoa; phylum Arthropoda; class Insecta; order Diptera; family Scathophagidae; genus Cordilura; species Cordilura impudica. The sequence continues at coordinate 19,353 of CAVMKG010000741.1, forward strand.
GGAATTCCAGTTCCTAAAAATCTAAAAGACCTAAAAAGTTTCCTTGGAGTGGCATCTTACTATCGAAGATTCATTAAGGATTTTGCAGCTGTGGCAAAACCTCTTACGAATCTCACTAGAGGACTAAATGCACAAATCAAGGCAAACCAGTTGAAATGCGTTGCCATTAGTTTAGATGTTAAAGCCAATGAATCCTTTAGAAACTTGAGGTATTAAAACATATTTTGCGCCTCCCCAAAAAAGTGAGGTAAATTGGACTATAGAAAGGGTTCATTCCACTTTTATAGAAATGCTTAGATGTCTCTGTGAAGAACATCCAAACTTATCGATGAAGGAATTAATCAATATCACAGTAGACAGGTACAACAACATAGTACACTCCGTAACCAAAAAGCCGTCTGATATATTCTTTGGTAGGACTGAGAGAATAAATTATCAGAACTTGACTAATTTCAGAGAAATTGTCAACAGCGATTTAAGGAATGAGATCACTAGATCCAGAATTTTAAGAAACATAAACCAAGGAAATATAATGCGGGAGAAGTAATATTTAAAAAGAATAAACAAATCAAGGGTAAGGGTAAACCCTTATTCCCAAAACAAACTTTCGGAAAAGACAATGAAGTAACAATAACTGTAGTACATCAGAGAATAAAAAAAATCATAAATCCCACCTAAAAAATTAATTATCCTTTTTCAGGTTGTTGGCTCACTGGGCAAATGCCACTTTTGAATCTACGAGTACAGCAGTCCACTGATAACCATCAAGCAAGGTATTAATAAAATCTTCAATGGAAACTATAGAATAATCCACACAATAAACTTAAAGGAATATGAGCAAGCAGTTTTGAAAGTAAAATCGGTAATTCACTTCAATTCCAAAAAAGAACAGCTGCAATGAGCTTACAATTGGAACATCAACTTCACAAAATAGAGAATCTACTGCATCAACTCCGTCCAAAAGACCCTACACGAGGTAAAAGGTCCATAAATTGGATTGGATCTGCCTGGAAGTGGATCGCGGGAAATCCAGACGCTACGGATTGAGATAAAATTCTGAGTACAACAAAAGATATAATCGAAAAAAATAATAAACAGTTCACCATAAACCAGTATTTGATAAGAACAACTAACAACTTGTTAGATAATTACAATACGGTAGTTAAAGAAAGGAATGCTGACGACGACCACATGTATGCTCAAATACTTTTTAACAAACTTTGTTTAATAGCCCAAATCGTTATGGCAAGCCAGTTAGCAAAAAATGGGATTGTGCACTCAGAAACTTTGAATAAGGTAGATGTACAGAACATACTTTCTCAAACGGAAACACTTCCAAATAAAAATGAAATGCAGCCCTCCAATTTGCGGAACCCTCAATAGTTGTAAAAGATTCACTCCTTTTGTACATTATTTCTCTTCCCCAAACAGAAGAGGCATCTTTTAACGACGTACTCTTACGTTCAACGGTAATAAACGGGAAGAAAATTCACCTTGAATTTACTAATATACTAATATCCAAAACTGAGAAATATGGGATCAAAAATAAATGCTTGGAAATTAACGACATTAAAATATGCAAGCAACATCAAATTAAAGGACTAGACGCAGATCATTGTTAGGCTGGAATCTTGAATATTGTAAGAGCAACCTGTGAATATCAAATTGATTGCCAACAAATAATCAGCTTATATCAGAAGGAACAATCTTTCTATCAAATTACTTAGGAAACCTAACTTTTGGGAACAGCTCACAACTACTAAATGGCATATTTATTGTAAATTTTCTTAACGAAACTATAACTCTGAACAAGACTAGCTATTCAAACTGGCAAAAAACATCTTTTCATATACTTCCGCCATTATTAAAACACAATATAACAGAAAAAGAGATTAAGCTCGACTTGCAATACCTCCATCACCTTCAGCTAGGAAATATTAAGCAAATTAGAGAACTTTCTTATAAAGCTCTTGTTTCCACCAGTTCCAATTTCTTAATACTCCTTGTAGGACTTTCAATTAAATTTACAGTCAAGATGAACTCTAAATGTAAAAATCGTCAGGGGACATTGATAATTCCATCTCCAATTGAATTCCCTGAAATCAAAATAAACTATCCATAGGATAAATTTTTTTTTATCAGCGAGACGCTGATACTTAAAAAGGGGCGAGTTAACACATTTGGCGAATACGCTAAATAAATTGCAAGTGTACTAAGTACACCTGGTAACAGAGTTCAATCACCGACACAAATTAAGTTCATCAAAATAATAGTTGACATAAAATACACAACAAAAACATCTAGCAAAATAAGCAAACCTAAATATCGACACAAACACGCAAGAACAACATAACATTCAGTAAGTAAGCAGAACATACACAACAATAATATAACTGATCATTTTAGCTGGTAAGCAAAACCTAGAATTGGCACAAACACACAACAACAATGTAACACAACATTCGGGAAGTTAGCAGAATATACACAACAATAATACAACTGATTATTTTAGTTAGTAAGCAAATCCTAGAATTGAAATTAAGTTCCAATTAATCAATATAATAAAATAAGCAAAAATTGTATTAAAACTTTTTATAAAAGAAAGAAATTATCAATAAAACTTCAGTTCTGTTTCTCTTTCTTCTACAAGAAGATCGTTTACTTATATAAGTTATGGAAGTTGTTTCCACGGAATAAAAAACAAGCCGGTCTGCTGTTCAAATTAACTCTAAAATGTTTTTTTATTAATTTCTTTCTTTTATACACAAATTACAGTAAGATAATTCCGTTTTTTGCTTACTATTTACTTTTTACTTAACGACAAAATAGATTGTATTACAACAACAGTTTATTAACAATATTTAAATGAAATTATGCTTATTATTAACAATATTTAAATAAATGAAATTATGCTTATTATTAGCAATATTAAAATGAATGAAATTATGCTTATTCAATAACCTATTTGTGAGAAGGTGAGTGTTCTAGTGCATTGACTTATTGTTATGTTTGTCGGTAGTAGGTGTATTCACGTAAGCATCAGCGTCCCGCTGATAAAGTAACAGAAAAATTATGGATAATTGATCTTGATTTCAGGGAAATCTACAGATATTGGGAACCGTACCGTCTGTTGATGGTTTTTACATTTGGAATACAATTGAAAGATTAATATTACTGAGAGTCCAAGATGAATTAATGCGAAGTTGGAACTTATAGAAATTATGCCTTTATAGGAGAGATTATCTAAGTGTTCAATGTTCTTCAAGTGGAGATTATGTAGATATTCAAGTCTAATTTGATTTTTTTTAAGTCAAGTTACTTTGGAGTATTGGTGGAAGAATTTGAGTAGACGTTGTCTGCCGATTCGAATATTCGAAATTATTGAGAGTGACTGTTTCGTTGAAGAAATTTATAATAAATGTACCATTTAATTATTAGTGTACGTAATATTTCCAATATAATTTGTGATAAATATTGTGCCTTCCGATATAAGTTCAATTATTGGTTCATCTTCTATCTGGTATTCACAAGTTGCATTTCCTCCATTAAGTAAGTTAACAATCAATGATTTGAATCTATATATATTATATTATATTATATATATATAATATTATATTATATTATATTATATTATATTATATTATATTATATATATATTATATTATATAATATTATATTATATTATATTATATTATATTATATTATATTATATTATATTATATTATATTATATTATATTATATTATATTATATTATATTATATTATATTATATTATATTATATTATATTATATTATATTATATTATATTATATTATATTATATTATATTATATTATATTATATTATATTATATTATATTATATTATATTATATTATATTATATTATATTATATTATATTATATTATATTATATTATATTATATTATATTATATTATATTATATTATATTATATTATATTATATTATATTATATTATATTATATTATATTATATTATATTATATTATATTATATTATATTATATTATATTATATTATATTATATTATATTATATTATATTATATTATATTATATTATATTATATTATATTATATTATATTATATTATATTATATTATATTATATTATATTATATTATATTATATTATATTATATTATATTATATTATATTATATTATATTATATTATATTATATTATATTATATTATATTATATTATATTATATTATATTATATTATATTATATTATATTATATTATATTATATTATATTATATTATATTATATTATATTATATTATATTATATTATATTATATTATATTATATTATTATATTATATTATATTATATTATATTATATTATATTATATTATATTATATTATATTATATTATATTATATTATATTATATTATATTATATTATATTATATTATATTATATTATATTATATTATATTATATTATATTATATTATATTATATTATATTATATTATATTATATTATATTATATTATATTATATTATATTATATTATATATTATATTATATTATATTATATTATATTATATTATATTATATTATATTATATTATATTATATTATATTATATTATATTATATTATATTATATTATATTATATTATATTATATTATATTATATTATATTATATTATATTATATTATATTATATTATATTATATTATATTATATTATATTATATTATATTATATTATATTATATTATATTATATTATATTATATTATATTATATTATATTATATTATATTATATTATATTATATTATATTATATTATATTATATTATATTATATTATATTATATTATATTATATTATATTATATTATATTATATTATATTATATTATATTATATTATATTATATTATATTATATTATATTATATTATATTATATTATATTATATTATATTATATTATATTATATTATATTATATTATATTATATTATATTATATTATATTATATTATATTATATTATATTATATTATATTATATTATATTATATTATATTATATTATATTATATTATATTATATTATATTATATTATATTATATTATATTATATTATATTATATTATATTATATTATATTATATTATATTATATTATATTATATTATATTATATTATATTATATTATATTATATTATATTATATTATATTATATTATATTATATTATATTATATTATATTATATTATATTATATTATATTATATTATATTATATTATATTATATTATATTATATTATATTATATTATATTATATTATATTATATTATATTATATTATATTATATTATATTATATTATATTATATTATATTATATTATATTATATTATATTATATTATTATATTATATTATATTATATTATATTATATTATATTATATTATATTATATTATATTATATTATATTATATTATATTATATTATATTATATTATATTATATTATATTATATTATATTATATTATATTATATTATATTATATTATATTATATTATATTATATTATATTATATTATATTATATTATATTATATTATATTATATTATATTATATTATATTATATTATATTATATTATATTATATTATATTATATTATATTATATTATATTATATTATATTATATTATATTATATTATATTATATTATATTATATTATATTATATTATATTATATTATATTATATTATATTATATTATATTATATTATATTATATTATATTATATTATATTATATTATATTATATTATATTATATTATATTATATTATATTATATTATATTATATTATATTATATTATATTATATTATATTATATTATATTATATTATATTATATTATATTATATTATATTATATTATATTATATTATATTATATTATATTATATTATATTATATTATATTATATTATATTATATTATATTATATTATATTATATTATATTATATTATATTATATTATATTATATTATATTATATTATATTATATTATATTATATTATATTATATATTATATTATATTATATTATATTATATTATATTATATTATATTATATTATATTATATTATATTATATTATATTATATTATATTATATTATATTATATTATATTATATTATATTATATTATATTATATTATATTATATTATATTATATTATATTATATTATATTATATTATATTATATTATATTATATTATATTATATTATATTATATTATATTATATTATATTATATTATATTATATTATATTATATTATATTATATTATATTATATTATATTATATTATATTATATTATATTATATTATATTATATTATATTATATTATATTATATTATATTATATTATATTATATTATATTATATTATATTATATTATATTATATTATATTATATTATATTATATTATATTATATTATATTATATTATATTATATTATATTATATTATATTATATTATATTATATTATATTATATTATATTATATTATATTATATTATATTATATTATATTATATTATATTATATTATATTATATTATATTATATTATATTATATTATATTATATTATATTATATTATATATTATATTATATTATATTATATTATATTATATTATATTATATTATATTATATTATATTATATTATATTATATTATATTATATTATATTATATTATATTATATTATATTATATTATATTATATTATATTATATTATATTATATTATATTATATTATATTATATTATATTATATTATATTATATTATATTATATTATATTATATTATATTATATTATATTATATTATATTATATTATATTATATTATATTATATTATATTATATTATATTATATTATATTATATTATATTATATTATATTATATTATATTATATTATATTATATTATATTATATTATATTATATTATATTATATTATATTATATTATATTATATTATATTATATTATATTATATTATATTATATTATATTATATTATATTATATTATATTATATTATATTATATTATATTATATTATATTATATTATATTATATTATATTATATTATATTATATTATATTATATTATATTATATTATATTATATTATATTATATTATATTATATTATATTATATTATATTATATTATATTATATTATATTATATTATATTATATTATATTATATTATATTATATTATATTATATTATATTATATTATATTATATTATATTATATTATATTATATTATATTATATTATATTATATTATATTATATTATATTATATTATATTATATTATATTATATTATATTATATTATATTATATTATATTATATTATATTATATTATATTATATTATATTATATTATATTATATTATATTATATTATATATTATATTATATTATATTATATTATATTATATTATATTATATTATATTATATTATATTATATTATATTATATTATATTATATTATATTATATTATATTATATTATATTATATTATATTATATTATATTATATTATATTATATTATATTATATTATATTATATTATATTATATTATATTATATTATATTATATTATATTATATTATATTATATTATATTATATTATATTATATTATATTATATTATATTATATTATATTATATTATATTATATTATATTATATTATATTATATTATATTATATTATATTATATTATATTATATTATATTATATTATATTATATTATATTATATTATATTATATTATATTATATTATATTATATTATATTATATTATATTATATTATATTATATTATATTATATTATATTATATTATATTATATTATATTATATTATATTATATTATATTATATTATATTATATTATATTATATTATATTATATTATATTATATTATATTATATTATATTATATTATATTATATTATATTATATTATATTATATTATATTATATTATATTATATTATATTATATTATATTATATTATATTATATTATATTATATTATATTATATTATATTATATTATATTATATTATATTATATTATATTATATTATATTATATTATATTATATTATATTATATTATATTATATTATATTATATTATATTATATTATATTATATTATATTATATTATATTATATTATATTATATTATATTATATTATATTATATTATATTATATTATATTATATTATATTATATTATATTATATTATATTATATTATATTATATTATATTATATTATATTATATTATATTATATTATATTATATTATATTATATTATATTATATTATATTATATTATATTATATTATATTATATTATATTATATTATATTATATTATATTATATTATATTATATTATATTATATTATATTATATTATATTATATTATATTATATTATATTATATTATATTATATTATATTATATTATATTATATTATATTATATTATATTATATTATATTATATTATATTATATTATATTATATTATATTATATTATATTATATTATATTATATTATATTATATTATATTATATTATATTATATTATATTATATTATATTATATTATATTATATTATATTATATTATATTATATTATATTATATTATATTATATTATATTATATTATATTATATTATATTATATTATATTATATTATATTATATTATATTATATTATATTATATTATATTATATTATATTATATTATATTATATTATATTATATTATATTATATTTATATTATATTATATTATATTATATTATTTATATTATATTATATTATATTATATTATATTATATTATATTATATTATATTATTATATTATATTATATTATATTATATTATATTATATTATTTATATTATATTATATTATATTATATTATATTATATTATATTATATTATATTATATTATATTATATTATATTATATTATATTATATTATATTATATTATATTATATTATATTATATTATATTATATTATATTATATTATATTATATTATATTATATTATATTATATTATATTATATTATATTATATTATATTATATTATATTATATTATATTATATTATATTATATTATATTATATTATATTATATTATATTATATTATATTATATTATATTATATTATATTATATTATATTATATTATATTATATTATATTATATTATATTAATTATATTATATATATAATATTA